>CAEMYA010000179.1:13012911-13058216 GCA_903131615.1 Diplodus sargus | reverse complement strand
AAAAAAAAAAAAAAAAAAGGGACGACAACACCGGAATGAGGAAATTGACGAGGGCAAGTCATGTGCAAAACAAAGTTGTTCATCCCTGATAACCATACAACCTGATGAACCGCAGGTCACTCCACTCAAGTCCTCCAGAGGTGCTCCGCTTCTCCGTCTCTCCCCGAAAAAAAAGGATCCGAGCGAACAGCCTTCCAGCCTGCGGCCCCCCTCCCGACCGCATCCCAGTCATGTCTCTTCTCCTCATCACTGTGCTGTCCTCACTTCTGGTGCGGGATGCCGAGGCGTGGGGCGCCAATGTCAAGTACGCGGTGAACTGCCCGGACAGATGCAACACGGAGCGGTGCGGCGGGACGCAGCGCTGCGCACGGACCGTCCTGGACGACTGCGGCTGTTGTCAGGTCTGTGCGGCGGGCAGAGGGGAGCACTGCTACCGCACCGTGTCGGGGATGCACGGGGTGAAGTGCGGACCGGGCTTATTCTGCGAGTTCTACAAGGACGAGGACGATTACGGAGACGAATATGGGATCTGCAAAGGTGCGTTCACGTGCAACATTTATATATTGCCTGTGATGGGCTGTTTTCTGCCTGTGGGCTGCATTCTGACTATGTGATGCCCTGCTGCACCAAAACAGTGTTTTAGGGTCTGTTTGTTGAATTATCACATCAGATAGCAGTTGCATCATTGCCATGTAAGTAAGTGTTGAAGAGGCGCATGAGCAGACATGTGCATTATTGATTTAACTTGATGATTAGATCACTAGATGCTTGGATTTTTTCATTAATTTGCTTTTTTTGTGTCTATTTGTCACATTTCTCTTGTTCACTGTGAAACGGGGCCCATATCAGATCCAGTCACACACCAACATTCCCCCCTCTCTTTGCTCAGACCACTCTAAATGAATGTTTTCTCTTTTTACAGACTGCCTGTACGGGACCTACGGGGTCGAGTGCCGCAAGACGTGCAACTGCAAAGGTGGCATCTGTGACAGGGAGACGGGAGCCTGTCTCAAATTCTTCGCCAAAATCGCCAGCAACCTCAAGAATGAGCCACAAGCAGGTAAATCTAACCATAAAGATTGCTCAGTGTTGGTGTTTTCCAGTCAGATGTCCTCCTAAATCAACTAATTCAACTTCTGGAAAGGCTTCTCTTGTGTGAGATGAGTTGAATCATTCCTCTTTGTGTTTCCAGGGGTGGAGGTGGGCTCAGGAGAGGTCAGCACCGCCCAGAGCACGGACCAACACACAGACAGATCCACGGCTCCGAAGAGGCTCAGCCCTCGCTGACAGGCACTGACCAGGCTGAATCTCTTCAGTGTAAATGTAGCATTAACTTATAAATGAACTGAAAGATATATTTTATTATGTTAAACGATGGAGAAAAAAACAACACACTTTTTTACGGCATTTGGAACGTTTATTTGGTCCTTCACCACCACCGTCGACATCTTTTCTAATGAAATATGCAGACTATGTTATTATTTCCAGGTTCTCTCTGTCTCTGTTTATCTGTTTATACAGTAAGTTAGTTAAAGTGATCCTGCAGTCTGTTCACATTCTCTCATTAAGTGTGCCTTCACGCATTATCGTTGAGAAAACGAGAGTTAATGTCACGTTAAAAGGGCCTTGCATTTATTTTCAAACTGGATACAGCAATATTTTTCATTGATTCAGTTTTTTTTTTTCCATACGGATACTTTATTTGTACTGTAAAGATGTAAAGCCGACTTGGGAAAATATCATGTATATGACACCAGCCAATGTAAAGAATGCTCTTTAATTAAACCAAAGTTATCACTGACTTCATTTGATTTTCGCTGCCTAATTATCTATGAATGTAATTAGCAATGCACCATTTGACACTGCAGTATTTAAATAAAAAAAACTAAGAGAACGCTGTTAAATGGTTTTATAATGTGGTCATTAATAATAGCGAATGACTGTTGGCAGTTGAAGGTAAATGTTAATGGATTCTGGAATAAGTGTAGCGCACAGTAGATGATGTCCATAAATGCCATTCAGTTGATTGTGTGACCTACATCTCTCCGTGTAACTCCAAAAATATATGAGTTGTAAGATTAAAGACACAGAACTAATATAAACAGCACCTGATAATGTGAAAATTATGGAAAAAGTGGGAAAAAAGTCCATTTAACCTGCAAAAACTGAACTTTTCACAGACAGAAGACTTAGAGTGAGAAAAGAGAAAAGAGACTTATGTCACTCCAACATTGTCTTTCCTTTATACTTCAATTTATTGTCGTTACTGTAAACGTGAGTTCTTACATCAATCTGAGGATGTGTCTTTTGCTCAAGTTTCGAGTGACCAGTGGTAAGCAGATAAAACATTTTTTTTTTAAAATAGCCGAGAGATCGTTTTTCATCTCACAAGGATATTCTTCGAGTTCTTCTATGCTTTTTCTATAAAACCTTCACCATTAAGGCATGTTTGTCTATCAGACAGATTGTTTCAGGAACTTCAAATCCCTGAAACACTTTATAATAACCATCATTAATTACTGGTAAACATGCGGTTTATGTGATAATAATAATTTAAAAGAGTTATTTTACTGTTAACAGTTTATTAAACACTTGTAAAGTTAGTTAGTTACACATTTACAATAGACAATGGTTTTTGAAAATGGTTCATAAAGCATTTCATTGGTTGTTAAGAATGAAATAACTATTAAGTTTAATCAACTATAAGTTGATCAATTATTAATGATGGTTATTATACAAGTGTTACTTTGACATGCATTAAAGAATAAGTCACAGTATTTTATCATCAGTGCTGGAAAAGTGAATGAATACACCAGGTGAGTGAGTTGAGATCAACATCTGTCTTTTGTTGATCAATGGATGAAAATCAAATGCTGTCTGACTCTGAGTAAGAGCATGGGAGACTTTCATACAGTATTTCTACAAGGATGTGACAGAGGAAGAAGAAGAAGAAGAAGAAGAAGAAGAGGAAGAAGAAGAAGAAGAAGAAGAAGAATCTTTATTTATCAAATACAATCATCCAGTAGATAAAGTTTGTTGCATTGACGCGGACGGGGAGAAGAGACGTTGTTATTATCTGGATGTCACGAGTGGTATTTATTTTTAGAGGGCGGGGAAAGCTTCTCTGAACAGTATAAAAGAAGTCGAGATATAAGTATGTCTACTGCGCAGAAGGAATTCTGGTTTCCCATGATGATACGACATGAAATATCCAGACTGTGGAGCAGAAAAGTGCTGAGAATCTTTCAGGCATCCTCGACTCTTCAGACGTGGAACGCCCTACTTTCTCAGCTTCCACAAATGGGAAAGTAATCTTTGTTCCCATGCAGAAGACATTTCTCAGACATGGAAAAAAAAGAAGCTCTTACCACATATAGCATCGGAGAGCTGAAGAGCAATGAGGATGTTTACTGGCTTTATGAAGGACATTGTTACTGATGGGAGAGTTGCAGCTTTGCCTATAAATCTGTCACTAGTCACGATGAAAAAGGTCAGGAAAGAGAATGATTTTTAATTTTGAGAAAGTGCATAAGCCCTTATTCCTAAGAAATGATTATGAAATAACTTCCTTCCAACATTCCTTGAAGTCTTTCAACTTTTCTCTCAGCCCTGATGATTATAACTTGTACAGTAGAACTGAAATAAATCAACTCACTGAGTAAGCAGACTGAAATTCTTCACATTGTCAGTGTCCAGTCGTACTTAACTGAAGAAAGCGCTTAGAAGTACTGAAGTTTCATAAAGAAGAGGAAGACAGCCTTTCATTTATTTAAGTCTCAAATCCTTTGATCATTGAAATACAGTAATAAGGTTTACATCAAATATATTAATCACAGATACATGCAGTAATGAGTTCTGATCACCAACAATCTTTCTGTGATACATCTATAATATTTTCTTTGAATAGAAAAGTTTTATACATTAAACAGTTTTACTTATAGTTTGTAATTAGTTAAAAAATTGAATTAAATACTCTATATCATTGCAATTTTGACCTTTTCAAGTTAATTTTTAAATCAGGATTAAAGGGGCTCTGTGGATCTTCTGTGTTGGTCTGGAAGTCGGTTGCTAGCTTATGTTGTTATCATCCATTTCTAAACGCTAGCTGCTGTTGCTCTCTGTGAGCGTAGCAGAAACGAGCAGCTTGGGAACGTGCGTAGAGCCACATCAGTAAGACTGTCGCAGAAAACCCGACCTGTGTCCTTCACAAAGTGAATCCGAAGTCCGGCAGCACTGAACAACTCAAACGCATCGTCCACAGGCTTGTATAGGAAAACTGAGAGAGATAAGGAAGTTAAAATCGGCTCACATGTTGCCAATAAAAAAGCGATTAATACATGTAAATTGTGGTAAAAAATTGTTAAAGACAGCCCCTTTAAACTTCAGGTCATTCATCATTAAACATGGTAAGTTGATTACAGGAACATGAATTTTCCCCAAAGTCCTCTTTAAGTACGTCACCCAGCAGCATTAAAATTAAAAGCCCATTAAACATTTTGGCCCAAGCTGCAAAACGACCCCGTCCCTAGGGTTAAAAATACCTCTTATTAGCCTCACCTCTGACTCTAACGGGTACGACAAAATGTTTTCCAGTATTCAGCTTGTTTATTTCCTGCGCTTCCTGACACCTGTGAAAATGGCCCTTCTTCCTGTTGTTGTTGTGTCTGCCCAGGACGGGAATTTAAAACGCGAGAGACACTCCGAAAGGAGTGGGAATCTATCAGTGACACACAAGTGCCCTTGTTTGGAGGTGGAAGACGCCGCTTCCTGTCCAGCTTTACTCAATTATTATTTAAATGAAAGCTTGACACCTAAACATCTATCAAACAATAAGGTGTCTCGGAGACAAACGTTGAAATAGGGTGATCTTTTCTGTACCTATATAACAAATGAATATGAATGAGAAAGTGTTATTCTATACTCATGATCCGTGTTATCATTTTAAGCAATTTCCCCAGTAAAAAAAGGAATTAAAGAGCTGAAATCTAAACATTTTGCAGGAAAATACCTTTTTTTTGCTTTAAAACCCCAAAATCTGTGTTTCAGCTGTATTATCAAACTTTGAGGTAATGCAGCTTGTTTCCCTTCTTCTCGTTTGTCGTTTAACTACAATAATTATGAATTAAAAAAACACAACATTAAGGTATATTGATGTGTAACAAATCTTAATTCCCTGTTCTACGTAGCTCTGCACGTTCACATTATTGTCACAAAGGGATGAAGGTCCTAGAAAATGACATGAATTCGCTGGAGGGATGTATCGCCTCAGTCCAAGGACAAGGTGACACACACGCACGCACACAAACAAACACACACACACACATACACGCACACAGTGATACAGACAGGTATGGGAGGCAGTCTGTGCTCACAAGTGCTCGGGCCCGAAAGTTCCTCTCGTTCCCCTGAGAACCGACAGGCCGAGGCCTCGCAACCAAACAAAGGACCCTGGAAAATAACAGGAAAGCGTTGGTGAGAAATACCCTTTATCTGACTCCCTGAACACGTCACTGCCGCCTCCACAGAAACAAAGGTGCGTGAACGGAGTAGTAAATAACACTGATTTACTGCAAATAGATGTTCTGGTATTTACAGTTTGGCCCTGCCTCAACAGGTTGTTTATCGTAGCCGCAGAATGACAAGGCTCAATGGAGACAACACACAAACACTGTGAACAAGGAAATTAAGTGATGAGATTGATTACGCTGATAGCAGATAACCAAACTGAGGCCTGTGAAAAAAGTAACGAGAAGCACTTTAACGCAGAGGCTTGTCATGTCGCTTGATTTAAAAATGCGATACCATCTGATGAATTAATTGTTTGGCGCCTTTAAACCAGGGTTCCCACTCCTGTTTCTGTCTTCTTTTTTTTTTTAGACGGAAGCATCGCGTAGTAAACTGGCAAAACAAGCATCTGGAGCCTTGACCTCAGCGACCTGACAGACTTCTGACCCCCGGAGGGACTTTTTGTTGTCAGTGTGACGCAAGGAGGAACATTTCCCAACAGGTTTGTTTTCACACCTCAGAATCACAGACACTGTGAGGGGTGATTTTTTTTTTTTTAATCGTGCTTAGTTCGACTTCAAAATGACTCCTCGGGTCTGTCTGCTTGTCTCTTGGACTCAGAAATGTTGTGAATACTTTATTTTACTACCACATCCTTTTGAAACATGTGCAAGATACTTTCAAAGAAAATAATAAACCAACAACAATCTGTTTGAGTGTACGTTTTATAATAATAATAATACATTTTATTTAAAGGCGCCTCTCTGGGCACTCGAGGAACACCATACAATACATATTTAAAAAGAAACAGTAAGAGAAAAAACAAAACAAAACAGACATTTCATGCTGGGATCATATCCACATGATGCAACTTTCTTCTTTCTTCTGACTCTACTTAGATTAAATATAATTTTAGAGGATGTTTTTGACATTCAGAAAGTATTGTCATCTGGCAACTAGTGTCAGTAATGTCAATAATAATGAGACAAAAACATACAGCATATTTTAATCCATGCTCAAGTCATACTTGATCATTACTTGAGTTGAATTGCGAAATGAAAGACAGTTAAATGCAATGTGCATTATCCATGGAGGAATTTCAGTTTAAAACTCTCAAAAAGTTAAAGCAACATTATGCAGAATTTTGTGTGATTTGGCGCCCCCCACAGTTTCTGAGTGCAACACCGCTGTCGTAAATCCAAATCCCAGCTCTGTAACAGTTTGTCAGATGTAATGTAGGTGCTGACTATAAACACAACTCATGACGTCACAACAATGTAATGTGTTGAGAACGTGTATGTTGAAGTCAACATGTGTGTAACGCTGTGATCCGACCCTCCCACTGAAGTTACATTGTGCAGAAACGTGATGGGGGGGAGTGGCTCAAACAGAGACAGCATTCACTCTATTACAAGACACTGAACCATCAGCATGATTCTGAAATTGTTATTTTAATGTAATAATGTACATAATGTTGCATTAAGTATTTTAATTACACATTCAACAGTATTATCATTATTACCCTACAATATAAGTTAAATAAAGGGTCACATTTAATTCAATGTTTTTCCATCATGTTGAGCCAATGTATGTCAACTAGATGTTTGATTTATTACAGGAGACACAACAACACATTTCAGTTGCATTACTATTGTGTGTAATACTTGAATAACTCATTATTCTTTGTAAAAGTTCACCTTAAGTGTATATGTAATAATGGAATAAAAACACAAGGTCTATGTATAAGTCTCCATTAATTTATTTTTAATCATACTAACCTTTTTTGATTTATTCACATTAATTCAACATGACTTTGTATTAGATGTGACACGAACATTAATCGTATGTACTAGAATTAGACATGAAACACTTTAAAGTCAACGTTTAAGGCAAATTATTTATTAAGTGCTGGAAGGTTCACTTATAATTCAGAGAATGTTTTTTAGCACTTGCAAACAACATTAATGATATTCATACATATGATTTATAGATTTAACAAAATTCCTTTGGGCGCTGTGACATTTGTAATACAGTGAATTAGTGCAGAGAAAGCTACAAATCATGTTTGAGTGCCTCTTTCTGCAGCGACACATGGACCTCTGGTGGCTCCCTGATGGTAGTGTTAGTGTATCATAAAGGTATTTCACATGTATCTGCAGTTTGTCTTGAAGCTCTTTAAATACTGCAATATGAGATGTGACCTTGACTTTCTTAATTATGTGTCTATTTAATTTTTTATTTTTTTTTAAGTCAGGTCAAAATCTAACAGTATTGACACAATATTACTTATAATCCACTGTCATGGCACCATAGGCTACATAAAACATAAATATTTGCTTTAAATAAAATATTAAAATAGTGAATAAAAATGCACAACTGAACTTTAAAGATAAACAGGTATGTTAAAAAACAAACTTTATAATTGAGAAGTTTAAGAAGTCACCACCAGAGAGCGACGTTGGATCAAGAAAAGGAATCATCTGAAGTGTGAAGGAAATCTTTGTATGGTCGTCTCTATCCTGAAGCAGGGGCGGGCCGGCCATAGGGAGGTTCAGGAGTCTGTTCCGGGCCAAACGTGCCGGTGGTCGGAACGTTTTTTTACACAGGTGGCCCAGAGTGGAACGTCACACTGGGTCAATCTAATATTTTGCATATTAAGGGAGGACACGAGCGGGGCCTCCCAACTTGAGCTGATCCTGGTTTGTATTGAAATGTGATTGGCTCAGCCGCTCCGTCAGTCATTAAAAAAAAAATGGAGCGGGATAAATTCAAATTGGCAAACATGCTGAAAAGAAAGAAGCCGGAGAAAGAGATGGGTTGAGCAGAAACATTAAGGGCAAAAAAAGAAAAAACGGTTAATAAAGGATGCAGCCAAATGCTGCAAATGAACAGAGCTGTGTGGCACTGTGGAGAGAGCGAATGTTCAAAACTGACTTTTTTAAAGCAAGTTTTATCTGAAGACGTTGTAGAAGTGAAATCCAAATTTCATGACTGTCTAATTATATTTTTAAACTGGGACAACAGCACATATGTTTTTGTTTTTATGTCTTTATTAACACAACCAACTACTGTTATTTCTATCAGTGAAAAATATTATATTTGTGAGAGACTTTTCATTTCGAATAATATTAACTTTTGGAAGAAAGTGTGCTCATTCATTTACAGGCTAAATATAAATCGCTATTTTATCATATTTGTCTTAAATCCAGCTCCATTATAGCAGGTAAAGCACATCCTGACAGCTTGGAATACTGCTGTCAGATACTGTTCCCCCTCTGTTCAATATGAAAGGAGGTTCCAACATCTCTCAAATACATACTCCAGACTTCTTTTCCGACAACAGATAAGTCCTGTGATTTTCAGGCTGATATCATTCAATTTGACCATTTGAAACAGGGGGAATGCATCCTGATATCTTGGAATGTTACTGTCAGATACTGTTCCCCCTCTGTTCAGTATGAAAGGAGGTTCAAACATCTTTCAAATTCATACTCCAGACTTCTTCTAGACTAGAAGCGATCACCTTTATCAAAACCTGATGGAACATTAGAATCTTTTAGCAATGAAGGAAATAAAAGGGCAAAATGAAACACTGAAAATAAAGAATTCTCATCAAGCCAATATATAAATGTTTATAGATAATCAATGTAGCATTGTTTGGGGTGAACGTATGTGTGCAATTAATGGAAGTTACGGTTAACAGAGATTTTTAGTTTGAAACAGACGGGACAGAGGAAAAGTTCCTCAGGACGTAGCTTCAGGACAGAGGACACGTCTTTGTCTTGGTTTGAGTGTTTGTGGTGACCTTTCATATCAACAGTCAGCATATGTTAAGAAAAGCAGATGTGACCTAGCTTCTACTTCTTCTACTTTCTGTCCCCGCTGAGGCAGAGACGTGTTCAAAAACAACGTTACACGGTGACTTTGACCTTGACAAACATTACAGTGTACTCCCTCAGGCTCGGTCATCATCTTGACGGTGCTGACCTCTCTCTCCTAAAGTAAAACTTCATAGCAGACCTACAAACTTGTTCAGTTTGTTTTTTTCTTGCGTCGTATGCTTATAGAGATTAACAAGTCAAGAGCAGGGAGTTGACAGGAAATTAAGGAAGAGAGAGATGTGATTAGATGAGATTATGATCTCAGTTGCTAGTTTTAAGTCTTCGTCACTTCAGCATGAAAAATATGATGTAACTTTCATGTCAAATAAAATAGATGATACAGCAGGGTTTGCTTTAAGGCGGGACTACGTTGTGATTGACAAGTTGCTAACAGAGTGTCCTTGGGTTCCCGGTCGGATCTTATCAGGATATCCTCTCCCGCGTCACCTTGTCATCCAAATATGGTCACTTCTGCCTCCAAAAAAACCAAGATGGCGACATCAAACACAAACACAATGGGTAACAACTTAGCAGGATTACACTTGACCTCTCTCAAACCTCTCGGCCACCAAGGAGTCTCTAACTTTAGGTTTTTGTCCTCTACTTTGAGTTCTGCTGGTGACGGTCAGTCACCCCTTTTAAACCCGCAATAACAGATTTTCGCCACTTGGGTGCATCAGAGATAACGTATTAACACAACATATTATCATCAGCTTATTAAAGCTGACGTGACAACTTATGGTGAAACAAAGTCATTCATTTTCAGTCGTGTCTGTGACCACCTGATGATTCCAAATCCATTATTCACTTTTCTTTCTTCTTCTTCTTTCTTCTGCCTCGAAACTTTTAGTCTTAAAGCCTCTAATACTTCCCCTAGCAAGCCCCTTTGTATTCATGATGTTTGGTTCTGATCAGGTAGAGTACAGGGATTTTTAAGAACATTTTAATCAAATAACAATTTGTTGAAGTCGATGAACATTGAGAAAGAGGATATCAGCCTCCAAAGGGTGGCACTAAAAGCGACCCTTTCTTCACATACAAGTGGTCCTGTGATTCTTTTGTGAATGTCAAAATATTGATTACAGACACTTTCAATACATTTCCTCTTTTTGCATCTAAACAGCCCCTTTTGTCCCTCGTCAGTGAGAGACCCTTTTTCTGTGAGATGGGATTTTTCTGCCTGACAGCACACACCTGATAACACTCGGAGTGGAGAGCACAACCCCTTTCACATTTCTTTTTTGTTGATATTCACTTGAGTTGAACAAAAGAAAATGGAAAATGTAGAGCAAGGAGCCCGTTGAGGTTTGTGTCTGGATGCAAGAAAGGAAGTGAAGCCATTAGCAGACACTCGCCAACAGAGGTCACTGACTGACAGTACGACTCTGTTCAGCTAATCCTGTTTAATGATCACGGCGCACACTATGAATGGGCCATATATAGAACCTAGAGCCAAATGTGCAGACGAGCCAAGGTGCAAAAGTGGGTATTACATATTAATACAGCAATATAAGAAGCCCCCGTATCATAAAATCAAAGTAAATGAGTTCTAGTGCCATCTGAGAAAGGCTTTTTGACTCTCTGCTGCAGGCTTCCAAAGATTTTCATTATCTCTCCAGAAGTCAGCGACGGTCCAAAACCTCTGACTGCGAGGCCATGAGAACAGCAAACCCATTGAGAACATTTTTATTCCCAGAGGCTTCCTCCGTGAGGATTCATCCATTCTAATCCACTGAGCTATCTCCCACTATCAGATAAGGCCCCACAGAGTATCTCTGGGGAGGCGATGCAGCACAGTTTGTTTACAGATGGCCACGTCTTACGTCACAAGGTCACGGTGTTTCATGTTCAGCATTCCACGTACGGCAAATATAATAAACCGCGCTGAAGGATGGCCGCGGACACATGGCTCCGAGCCGACTGCTGTTTAGTCCCTGCATGTCATTCACTCTTTATTTAACCTAACAAGGCTTTTCATTACACCTGGAAAACTCGGCTTATTTGTGGAGATGAGATTTAATTGGGAGAAATGTATTTGTTGACCTTGGAACAAAATTATCTATGCGATCCTGATGGGCATCAAAAAAAGACTATAAATATAACAACAGATATAATGCATACACATATTATCCAACCTATGGGTACGTAATGATGTGTTAGACCCCAACCATTCATTTGGATCTCAATCTCGATCAACGAATGTTAACACAACCATTAACCTTCGTTGCAATGGTATCACACTAAAATCAGACAGGTAAACACCTGGCAACAATACTCAAAATTGATTCTATAGTAGTTTTTGCCACACAAGGTGTAAACATTACCATCCAACGCTATTGTGGTTGTTAATATGAACATAACTTCACTGAATCCAAAGTGCCTTAAACCTGCACTCGTTCTAACGGCCAGCAGTGTGCGATTCCACTGGTTTCCCACGTGACTGTTGATTGTATGCATGTGTATGAAAAAGGCAACTGCTTCTTTATGTTTTCAACTGCTGGATTCAAGTCTTCTTCGATACAACATGATGTTCATTTAGTCAAATATGGCCCCATTTAGAGTTAGGCTGCACTTTAGCGTGTGGCTAACTTGTGATTGACAAGTCGATACCGCGGTTTGTCCTCAGTCAGATCTAACGAGGATATCCTCCCCAGCTCCAACCTCCTGCCGAATATGGTTGACGCTTGCTCACAAAACACAACCGCCATCCGCTGTGATGAGGTGTCACAAGTGAACAGTGGTTTGTTTCCTGAAAAGGGGACGTGGTTGCTGAACCACTGGTCTAGATGGCTCGAAAGATTGTGCTTTAACAAATGTCACACACTTGACTGCTTCAGCAGCAAATGTGTCATCAATGCAACGTGTCCAGCTAAGCAGAGAGAATCTGATCACTGGTCAGTGGATTTGAATGAACGGTGACCGTGTGGAGCTTTGGACAGATTCATGTACTGCCGCTGCCTCTTTGATCATTCACTCGACAGGTGTTAATTGAAGCTCCAGATGTGACAGTGACCTCACTCTTACCCCGGTCTGCCTATACATCAAACAGATCAATAGGTAATGCGCTCGGCCCGAGCCTGCGCCTCGGCCTCCAACACCTCAATAACCCAGGATCATGTTTGTTTACACCTCACCTCCTCCAGCAGCAGTGAAACTCCGCCCTTCCCCGAGCCCCAAGAAGTCCTCTGGAGTCGTAAACACACTCTGTTCCGGTCAGATTTGCTCCCAGGCCTGTTGATTTGATTTTGAGGAAGTAATTATTGTTGACACATCAGCCACCTCCCACATAGATTGGAATTTCCCTCCCTCGTTAGTAATGAGGACATTAGCAGTGGCTGGGGCGGCGGACACGTGCCGGGGATGCATTAAGACTGGTAAGAAAGGTTCTGTAGCTGTTTTGTGCCGACAGTAGAAATGGAAGCATGCACGGTGCCATTATAGACAGGAAAATAGCACTTTTTCTTTTGGTGGTGATTATTCAGATTCTCAAGACATTTTTTTTGCCCTATATTTGATATCAAAGGTCTTTCATCATACATAAAAAATTCCTTAGCCTCTCTGACGTATCCAAACATTTGAGTTCCTTGTGAACTCCAGGCAGATTTTGAAGCTGCTGAAATTTAAATATAATCACTGAAAGATGTAATATGTAAGAATTCTGTATTCAGATGTCTAAAAAGGAATCATGTTCAGTTGTGTACTTTATCTCAAACAGACCCAGAGAAATCCACAAGTTAACTTAAAGTAAAGGTTTGTTTCAGTCAGTCGCTCGTCGCTACTTCCAGGAAAAGGGAAGTTGGTGAACAAGACTCTACTTAACATAACTTAAACATTACTTCCTCTGTGAACATGTGTCTTACTTTTTACTTTTTTGTTTCTTTGTCCATGACAGCCAGACCATTTTATTGCACATTGGCCGTGAAGTGAGCAAACAACGTGTCTGTGTGTCGGAATTCATGTCAACCCTCACTGAATTCAGCCCTCAGCAGAAACACCATAACGATGTTAATATGTCCGAGTACACGTCCCGACCAGCTTCGGTCAGCAGTCAGCGTTACAGAGCATAAGCACCTGACACTGGAGCTCACCTTTACGGATCACTGCTGTGGTCAGGTTGATAAACACGAGTGAAGGTCAATCCACTTTTTAATCCCCAAACTTAAAAAAATAACTGCTGAGCTTTCCACCTGTCGTGAGAGTAACAAGTTCAACAATTTACTTTAGCCTGTTCTATTGTCATGAATCATGTCAGGAGATTGAGCAGGTTGTGAGGAGTCGATAAGAAGCCACATGATTGGATGATTGAGCTCAGGAATGTTAGAATTACTTAGTTTGTAAGGGAACGGTAATTCACAATAAACGTGAATGCCTAACCTCCATAATTACAGTAGAAAGATGGTGTTACCGCCATTCATCATGCACATTAGCACATTTATTTTTGTGTACATTACACAGAAATAAAAGACATATTCCTCTTTCCTCAGGCGGACACATTCTTCACAAGGACCCACTGTGAGACTACGGAATGGGAAGAGATCTCAGACCACTCCCCAGTAAACAAGATGCACTTTCCACTGGTGTGTATACAGCTGGCTTCGCACCAGAGTGAGGATAGTGTCACTGAATAAATGTTTGTGGAGCTGCACGCACGCAGTCATTTGTATATGTCATCTCGAAGGCACCCTTAAAAACTGGGGCGTCTCTCTCTGTGTTTGTGTGCTGAATTACTCGCAGATGGTACGTATGGAAATTCAGGATTTGTATTCCACGTTTATGAGCCTTGGTGTTAAAAGTTTTGCCTTTTAAAAAAGCTGCCCGGTTTGCTTGTGTTGAATCTGAAATACAGGAGAGAGTCTGCAGCACTGCTCAGTCAGAGCTCTCATCTTGAGACTTCCTAAAACATGCTCACTCACTCACTCACTCACTCACACTCACACACACACACACACACACATACAAACACACACACACACACACACTCCACCCTCCCTCCTCCTCCTCCCTCTCTGTAACCAACATACTGTACACACACGGTCTCCTCAGACTGAGTGTGAGCGTCTCACCAGCCAGGATGACAGGAGGAGTTAGGACTGCATAGGCTGCAGTGCTGGGAGAGAAGAAAGTGTGTGAGTGTGTGTGGGGGTGTGTGAGGGTGTGTGTGTGTGTGTGTGTTTGTGTCTGTCTGGGCGGACTCCCGCTGTAATGGTGCCCCATGTGTGACTGTGCTGACCGCGACAGCCATCCTGTCCACAGCGGAGACTTTCTCAGCATGCAGATGGTGTGAGCAGTCAGGGGAAAAGTTTCTAACAGCTCGTCTGAGCGTCGGCTAACTCAATCCACTCTGTACACACTGAGGCGGCTCTGGAGGGAGGCGGCAGCAGCAGCAGCAGCAGCTGAGCTGGACTACAACTTCAGCTCGTCTCGGCCCAGGATTGCTGCTGATTGATTGATTACCTGTCACTGGATTGGATACAATCGTTGTGCATCCCCACACGTCAGAGCTGAGGGATTCAACAAGGCTATTTGGAAGGTGAGGCTGAACAGTTTCACATTGTGTGTTTTTGCCTCTGAGGTTTTGTTATATTTAGGTGATTTTGTGTCTCAGTGTCTCACTGTTCTTGAGCCACATCTCTGCACAGTTTGGTAATAAGACTGGGAAGATGCTGCAGGCATAGGATCCGAACGACTGTCCAATCCAATCTCAGGGGGGTTCAGTGACCCTTTGAGTTATGTAATTTATATTTTAAGCAGTTATTCCAGGACCGGAACTTTATATAAGATTGCAGCATTAATATAACGTCCTCTGGGCATGGCCATGTATCAAAGTAACTGTGATATTCTGTGATATTTTGGAGTTCCTGGATCATTATCGATATTCTGCTTGCATTTCACTTGCATGCAACACGAGCAGACAAGGTCAGCGAGTGGCTTTACTGTATTTACTGGACAATGACCAGCTGCATCAGTGCTTTTTAAGTACATCTCCAATGTTGCGTATCTTCTAATGGATTTGATCACAATTACATTCATTTCTACTGTGTAAAACTAGTGACACAGCCCATGTTGAGTCATGGAACTGTCATGCTGCGACTGGAGAGAAGATGCACAAGAGGAAATACAACTTCAAGTCACATACATAGGCACCTGGATGGGCCTGCTGGTAATCTGTCACATCTTGTTAAAATGAGTAAAAGCTGCTTCTCCAGCTAAAAAAGCACATCAGCTACTTTGTTATGTCCTATCTGAAATACCAACCTACTGTAAGTAACCATAGCGATGACTTTTTGGAAAGCCGTAGAGCATCAATTCTCTGTCCTTTAGTTACGTAACTGAAATACAGTGCACTCACTGTACTGTCACTGTCATATCAGCGTTTTGGCCTTGCTAATTCTGGTGCAGGACATACAGATGGTGAGAGCGTTGCATACGGCATCCAAAACCCCGACCCCCTGTCTGGCTGTCGGCTGGAAACTAAATCATGTCTGGTAGCAGTGCTGCATGTGCGAGCTCTGTTGCTGTCCGACTGAGCGCCAACAACAGAAAAAGGAGGCAGGGGAAAAAAAGGAGAATTTGAAAAGATTCGAGGAAGGGATGAGAGGGAAAGGACGAGGAGGGTACATGTCGGGATAAAATGGCAAGCAAGTCATCTCTGACTACTTGTTTCCTCCACCTGGTGGGTTAATGGAAGAAAAAAAAGAAAGAAGAAGAAAGCAAACAAGGCACCAAGGTAGAAGGGAGGAAGAATATGATGACCCCCGTGTGCCAGGAATGTCTGCAGTGCACAAGCTGTGCTGCTGGAAAGCCCAGGGATCAGGTTCCCCGTGTCAGCTGCCGCACTCGACTGTTCCCAGGTCTAAACTGTGATAGCTGTTTATTGAGAGGCGAGAAGGGATGGAGACGGGGACGCCCGAAAAACTGCAGCAAAACTGGGGCTGTAATCAAAATGGAAAATACTAAATTCCTTGCTTTCCCTGCATACAGCTAAGAAGATTAACACCTCTCCTATTTCTGCCTTTAATAGCCGATAAGACAACAGCAAGCAGCTGGTTAGCTTAGCTTAGCACAAAGACTGGAATTAGGGGGAAACAGCTAGCTTCCTCTGCACCGGGGGAACTAAATTTGCCCACCAGGACGTCTAAAGCTCACAAAGTCGATCTCCAGAAGGCTAGTCTGGCACATAATCCCTCGTAAAAACATTTATTTGATGTTTAAACACTTCAGGTTTGTAAATAAAGATGTTAGTGAGCCTGAAAGGTGTTGGCAGGTGGATTCTGTTACCAGTGGGCAAAGCCAGGCTAGCCAGTCCTATTTGTGTCCTGTTTATGCTAAGCTAACTGGGTGCTCACATCAAATTTCCTATACAGACATAAATATGAATCAATCTTCTCATTTAACTTTTAGCCAGAAAATGAATAAGTCTTTGGTTTTATTTATTTGTTTCCATTGTTTATGCTAAGTTAAGCTAACCAGCTGCTAACAGTAGCTTCAAATTTGTTAGACACAAGAGTGGTTTCAGTGTAGAAGTGTCAGTCTAGTCTACTCCTTTAAAATTGGTTAAATTAACTTGTTTCCATGGGTTACGCTAAGTAGCCTAAAGCTAACCTGCTACACATTAGCTTATGCTACAGATATCAAAGTGATCTCATATCTCTCTCCTGAATTTCTGCCAGAAAGTGATGTAAACGTACTTGTACTTGTTCTCACTATTCTTGCTAACAAGCTGCTAAAGGTAGCTTTGAATTTAGCCTATCATATGATATGATATTCAATCTTCTCATCTGACTTTCCGCCCAAAGGCGAAGGAGTGTAAAAGTGTCAAACTACTCCTCTAACATTGGTAAAATTAACTTGTTTCCACTTGTTATGCTAAGGTAAGCTAACCGGCCACACACACACACACATAAGCTTCCCATTTAGGTGACCATGTTAATATGGAAGTGATCTCAGCCTGCTCATCGAACCATGTGCCAGAAAGTGAATAAGCTTTAAAATGTCAACCTACTCCTTTAACATTTTGGCGAAATTAACTTGACACAGCTACTTCACCCGAGGAATCCATAGTAAGCTGACATTTATGAAGGTCAGAATGCAGAGTCAGCTTTTCCCAAACTACAGGGGGAAAAAATGACTATGATCACGGGTGTGATTCTCAGCTCACCTTCTCGCTTTGTGGCCGTAGCATTTTGTTGCTCATTTTTATCTGAAAAAACACCCCTCTGTATTCTCCATTACAAAGGAGACACTATCATTTATTCGATTACAACAGTGTGTCAAACGTGCAGAGTGAGTCAGCGGCCAGTGAGAAGCCTTCCTCCTTGTTCCTCCACAGGGCTGCTGCTCGGTTCCCAGACATATTGTGACACATGGCATGGGTGAAAAAACGGAGCGGGGAGGGGTGGCGATGTTAGCGAGCAGCTAACGAGTGCATCATACTAAAAAGCTCTCCATTGTAGACTATGAAGGGGGCCGACATATGGCGTCTAAATTGGTGCGTAGACAAAATAGACACTGACTCATCGCATTGATTCATAGGAGTAAGCCGGGGAGTTGATTCGGCATTTCAGCAGAAGGAGCAAATAGAAATTTATCTCCGAGAGGCGATTCATCTGTGTTTGTGATACATTATATGAGCCGCCCTCACCTCCCTTCATCCCTTTCCCACTTCCATCCATCCCCCAGAGCTCTCTGTGACTCACGGTTTGGGGTTGTGTAGGTCGTGACTGATCGCGGATCGTGTACCTACCTACCTCCATAATGAAGAATAGCTTCCCTTCAGTGTTAAATCAAGCCAGACCTGACTCGTAGCATGTGCTGGATGGAGTAATGGGTCAGGGTGTGAGTGCTTCCATCTGTGAGCCGCTCTGAAGGCCCTTCCTCTTTCACATCCTCTCCCAACGGCTAGCGCAGCAAAAGCGCAGCGAGCGACCGTGCCCTCCTCTCACCTCTGCGACTTTTTCAGGGGGAGACTAACAGAAACAGACTGCTCTCGAGGTAGCAGCTTCGGTAGTGGGAAGGGTTATATTTGTCTTTAACACATGTGGGTCACGGAGGCCCCGCTGTGCCGGCTTTAAAGGGGAAGGTTGTCGAGGGATATTTAAAGGGTGGACGACGGCATTGACTGGCAATGTGAAGTTCGTGTTTCCTCCGTTGCGTGTTCCTTGTCTTTATGGCTATTAGCGGGGGTGCAAAGGTGGCTCATGCACAGACACAAACAGATGCGAGCTGCCTGTCACGCTTTTCATCCGAGCGTTCCTCGGGGGAGATGGAGAGTTTATGTCACTGCCAGGTGGATTGAATCAGCTGTCAAACGTGCTGACTGTCAGGCAAAAGTGCAGTTTTCACATCCTATGTCTTCAACAGTCATTTCTTTACTGGCCTTGTGGTGTACCGGGGGGCGAAAGAGACATCACGTGATTGAAGTTGATTTTTCAGAAACAGAAACAGAAATAGTTCATCTGCTGCTCTGTAGGCGGACAGACAGACTGACAGATACATTTAGACATGGCTCGCAAGATAGATAGTAAAAAAAGAGGTGTTATCTGACTCGATGCTCTGCTCTGACCCTCAATAGTGACTTTTCTGTTTAACACTCCATTGACCTTTGCATTATCCTAGGAAAGTTGGCACGGGCTTTGCTGGCAGGCACCGGGGCCAATGTGGCGTACAGCAGCTGCTGAAAATGCAAAACTGACAGACAGACAGATGGTAATAGCACTGCTGACCACATGCTATATCACATGAATAAAGAATTCATGCTGCCATTCATCAGTGAGTCATTAAGGCTTCAGGCAGGAAACGATTTGCATGATTTGAATACGCAACCAAAGTGTGCAACGCTACTATGAGTTGAGTGTGAGTGAGATGTGCTCTGCAAGCCTGAAAATGAGCCAGTTTGATATTTCTTTATATTTTTTACACTTGTGTTTTGTGGTTTCTGGTTGGTTAGTTACACTTTCTGTTAGCTTACTGTAATCTGTAGATGTTAACTGAACACATATTACACATACTTGGTGAATAGTTGAACTTTCGCTTTGCTGGGTCAAAAGAATGAAAATGTACCTGCTTGTTGTGCCTGGGAATCACAAAACCCTGCGCCATACGTGCTTTGCAGGTGTAGCCAGTAAAAACTTGTTTGCCAGATATATAATTAAATGTATATACGTATGTGACCTGCCTGCAAACGTTACTCGTTCACTACAATACAACAAGAATGCTGTTTCAATATTGAAACATGTGGCATGTAGCTTAATCATCAGTCTACATCATGCCACAATATCATGTGTGTAGCGTTTGAGTCCAAAACCCCTAAAAGGGTTCAAGTTCACAGCGTTAAAATGTGTCAGCTGGAGGCATAAAGTCAGGAAGCAACAATGTTTTTAACCATCGCATGGAGACAAATAAGCTTAATTCGGTGCCAGCCAAAGTTGTAATTTCAGCCGGTGTCTGAAATAGAGAACTACATGGTTGCAGAGATTATTCAAAATGTCAAGTGGTTTGTCGCTGACCATGATAGGGAAGCTCGGCATCAGGTGAGAAAGTGCTAAAACTTAGTGTGCTGTCAAGACTTTGAAAACCGGAGAATCGTGCCACGAGATGTCTGTAAATTCTACTTAGCACATACCATGTCAGCCTGCGTAGCTTTATAGCAGCCGCAGGATGGGGAAAAAGGCAGCAGATCTAAGTTTGCTGTCCAATTTTCCCTCGACAAGAGTCAGTGCTCCCTCGCTGCTGTTGTGACCGGCCACTTCCTGTGGTCACAGAAGACTTCCTGCCACTATCTTTACTCGGCAACAACATATTTAGGCAGCAGTCTGTAAAGTCTCAATTAGGGGAGTTAAATGCATTGCTCTTTTTGCAGTCCAAATTGTATGATTCAGGTTCACTTTAGGTTGTATTTTTACCCCCCGCCCCAAAGAAATCTTCCCACGCACAACTTTAATTTCCTAAAGGATGAGCCAGGCTGTGGCCTCAAATCTCCTTTTTTTTCCCTCCAAACCGGCTCAATTCAAACAAAAGACACGTCAAACAGCGAGTTCAGGCTTTCTGTGTGCGGTTAGTGTCAGTGCTTTCCCATATGGGGAACAAAAACTGTGCAAGCACTGAAAATGAGCGACCTCCTGATGCTAAGAGATGGGTCCTGCATGTACAAGAAGTTCTGCAATACCACATTTCAGAGAAGTCCTTCCTTGCTAAGACCTCTAGATATCCTTATTTCCGCTGTGTAGGGGGGGAGGTAATGTTATTCATGATGTAGCCGACATACGGTGCCTCTTTGCACCAATGTGTGAAGGTTTGTATAACTACATTTAAGGCTGCATGCAGGCCGAACCATCATTCCACAGCAGCCTTGCAAAAAAGGCAGAAACCGCTTTTTAATCAGGCACATGTCCGTCGTCACCGGGATCAGTTTACATTAGATGGTGGTGTCCCAGGAAACAATTGAAAGTGATTTAATGTGGTGCCTTCTTGGCTGCTCTGAGAAAAGCTTTCCTCACTAAAGACACATCCAGTAGCTACATTTTATGATTTTTGCCTGACAGACGCATATTTTTAAACTAACAAGAAAAACTCTGTGATCCTTAGACGGCCCGGCTCAGTATCCGTTTGAGTGATGGAGGCAGACAGACAGAATACGAACGCACCTCGGTGCCAAAAGGGAGACAAAAAACGGTGGTTTGAAAAGACCCCTCGGAGAAAAGTCAGCTTTCTTTTGGAGTTTGGATTTATTCCGTTTTTATCCGACCGCCGAGGAGCCACAGCTATGTTGCGTCCCGCGAAGAAATTATAGTGCACGCCGCGGAAACCTCAGGGGGGGAAGGAGTTGATTCGTGACTATCTCTGTTGTTGCCCTTTCAAGTGCACCAGTGTGTGTTTGTGGTATGCGTGCATGTGTGTGGCTGCCTGCGCTGTACACTGAGCCGCTGTTGTTTATAGGGAAGGTCAGGCCGTCTCTTCCCACCGACTGGTCAAAGTTCTCAGATGCACTGTGAGAAAATTCCTCGACTCAAGATGTCCTGGATTTTGCTTGACAGTCGGGGCGGAGGCAAGTGTAAGCAAAGACGAGCAGATGGTAACGCAGTTCGTTAATTGCCGCTTTGGAAATTAAATCCTCCATCGTTCTGCACATCCTCGCGATTCTAGAGAGCAAACTCGAGGAAGAAAATTGGCCCTCATGTCAATCTCTATGTTGAGCTTTCTGTCAAACATGTAAAGAATTAAATTACTTCATTTGTGTTGGTGTGATGGGGAAACAAATCATCATTATCACATATATAGGAAGCTCATTTTGGAGGCTGGGGCTCAGAGGACAGAGACATCACCGCCACACACAGGTGTTTTCACAGGGACACTGAACACACCTCTGGGAGGCTGCTTTTAGAGCGCTGAATGGACAAAACAGTCAGGTAGTGAAGTGTTCTTGCAGAGACTTTGCAGTTACAAAATGTGCTTGCTGGCACCATTGGGAAGTTCACTCAGGTGGAAAAAAAAAAAAGAACAGCAACATACAAAACACAGGTTTGAAAACAGGTCAGATACCTCGCCTGTAGCTCTGGTTGGGTTGTCTCTTCACAAAAACCAGGTAACCACAATGAATATATATGCTTTGCTAGCTACTGTAGTTCATTAGCCTGTGTTGTGGTTTTTTTAAAACATATGTGCCGGCTTTTTTGCAAGTCTGTTTATCAAAAGACTGCTGGCGTCCAAAGTGTACAAAGAACCCAAAAGTCAGATCTGAGTAGTGAGTCAGAGAGGAAGTGATCAGTTCCCTGTCGGATGCAGGACGTCTTTCTGACCTCTTCTCTGGTTCTTTAGATTACCAGAAACCTCAGGCTGAAAATTGTTCTGATTGTTATCTTGTAAGAAAATACCATACAATTGTAAGAAGAGCCTAAGTGCAACGCTTTCACGCTAACACGGCGATCTCAACGTCGCCTTAATGACAGCATTAATACGCTGATGTTTAAGCAGGTGTCGCACACGCTGGCTCCGTACGCAGCTTTCTTTAATTGACGTTTCAGCCCTCAGGCCGTCCTCAAGATCAAGATTCACTGACAGACACTCGTGTTTTACGGGCCCACACCCTCGTAACACATGTGTGAGTGCTCAGATCGTTAACCTCAAACACTGGACTGGCAACAGATAGTCAATCAAGATCCACTGAGACAAAAAAAACCTTGAAACACTTACAGGACAAAACCGATCAAGTAAAAAGAAAGAATGTGATGCTGCAGATTCTAACCGAATGGAAACCCCTGCCTCACTTTCTTCTAGGATAACCCCTAAAAATGCTAAATAACAGAGACAGTGTTTGGTTTGTCCAGTCTGATCATTATATTCAATTTCTTCCAATAGACCCCACCTCTACACACTGCACCTTTAATGTGCCAGTCCAACATTTACCAAGTAGCACTTGACATGATGTGCAGCTGACACTGATTGGAAAGTCATCAGATTTACAGGTATTTGGTCGCGTCACTGTGACTTTGACTGTCTAAAAACAACACTTCTTATTGAATATTTAACTTTTTCCGAAAGTTAATGTATTCAGGATTAAGGTTGCACGAGGGACACTCGACAGCAGGATCACAGAAACTGAACAGATTACCGAACAAAAGACTGGACCTAAATACAAACTGATTAGCGAGGGGATGAGGTGCAGGCCAGGGCTAATGAGGGAGATGCATCGCAGGTGTGGAGGGAAAGCAGACTGAGGAGGAACTCAGGAAACATGGCCGGGGTGATTAAACAGATACGAGACAGGTGTGGAGGGAAAAGCAGGCCGGTGAGGAGCACGAGAGGGAAAACAGAACACTGGGAAAAGGGCAAAAGACATTAGAAAACCCAGAAAACACATGCAAAACACACATACAATGACACTAAGATGACAGGACCACGACAGACTTATCTTAAGTGCCAAGTCATTGAAAAAAGTGAAGCTCCAAATGTTGGTGGATTGTCCAAAGTTATCCTGAGGGGGAGCTGAATGTCATCGCATGAGACGTGGTGCTCAAAACCACAAATGTTGACCTCGTGATGACACCAGACGAAAAAAGTCAGGGGATCAACGAAGTCATGAAGATTCATCCTCTGAGGACACTGGATGTGTGAAATGTAACGACAGGCCAGTAGATCTTATTCACAGCGGCCATTTCTACATAAGACAGCAGCAGTGTAAACACAGGTGTCACCAATTACTGATTAACATTCTGTTCCATTTAGGTCAAACGGAGTCAAGGTGCTGCTATTGTGCATGTTGGCTCACTACAAAGTCTCCGCTACACTAAATGGAACGGAACATTTATTAATTGTCATTAATTAAACCTGTGTTTACCTTGTATCCAATGCAAATATGGCTGCCGTGAAAAGGGTCTAATGGGACGTTTCAGTCTGGACCACAGCGGTGATCCAAGCAACACACAAAAAAGTACCGCATGTCATCTCCTGTCATCACGCCATCATTTAACTTTGCATTGTGCACAGAATTTCTGTTCTTTATGGCCGTTGTTAACATATCATTTCCCCGTGATTCTGTTGGATACGTCTGATAGTAAACCACAAACTGGCTTTTGGCAGGAACATAAAAAAATAAAAATAAAATGAGGAACCCTCGAAAGGTCGCAATTCATCACCCAGCTCCTGCTCGGGCCGGGGAACCACTAACTTTTCCACTAATCTTACCCCATTCGTCCGTTAATTTATAGATTGAGCCGTGATTATGCCTTCTGTCCCTGCGCGGCTATTTATTACATCTGGACTAGACCGCAGTGTAATGTAAATTTAAAGTAGTGTTTCTGCTCTCAGCCACCTTCCGAGCTGCCCTCGTTGAGAAAGCCCTGAGTTATTTACCATTTGGATTCGTGGCGGCGCAGGCCCGGTCCCAGCAGTGCTGTTAACTAGGCCCTGTGTAGGAGGCATGAAATTGTAAAGGGGCTGCGGCACCAGACTGGCAACACAGCAGGTGACTCCATCAACAGATGGGTGTATCCAGCCTCCGCTGTGATATATTCTCTGTGTGTGTTCATGTGTGTGCTTACAGATTGTTGAGGCTAAGAGAAGAAAAGTGCGGAGGTGGCGGCGGGGGTAACTGTCAGGGAGTTTATTCCCTCCAATATTAGTATTAAATGATCCCGCAGAATGGAAATGTTCCCTCGAATGAACTCAGATGATATCTTTCGCTGCTGCTGAAGCGCGAGCGCTGCCCACTTTTTTCCCACACAGCCACGAAAGTGGAATAAAGACGGAGTAGAGATGGACAGAGGATATAAATTATGGCCTCCACTGTGCAAAACAAGTGAAAAAAAGAAAAAAAAAGGCTATTTTCTGAGAGGAATCCAGAGCAGCGAGCGTGTTTGTGCCTGCACGAGCGCGCAGGATACTCGAACTGTGTGGTTTTTAGAATCACCACAGCAGCCCTGCGTGCTGCACTTGCTCCACTGCTGCATGGAACGCTGCCGCGCTGCATCTGGTCCTCATCTGGACCCCGTGGGCTGTGTTTGGACCTCCACCAAGGCAAGCTCAACCAGAGCCACTGATAACACGGCGACGCTCAAAAAGCTGACAGCAGCAGTAGTAGCATATGTCACCGAAGGATGACAAAATATCGCGCTTCTGGGAACAATAAGCGTAGGGTGAGTTACTGCATGTGCGGTGTTTGTGAGAGCAAACGTTTTGTCACATTTGATCAGATGTGGTCTCCTTGAATAATGAGGGTTCTGTCGTATCAAAACTTCAAAACGGTTGAGGGTTCACAGAGACGCGCGAGAGAGAGAGACGAAATGTGACAGAAAAAGACTGCCAGGTCAACATACGTAGGTGGGTGACACAAGAAATGGATGGAAGAGATTAGAGGTTTGGCCTGGCTGAGGTCTTGTTGTGTGTTTTATGAATTCTGCCTCCCACATTTCCCCTTCTGCCTTTTTCTTCTTCTTGCAGCACCGAACTCTCTCTGCCTTAAATTCCTCGTCTCCAAATCACAAAAAACCCCCAAAAGAATGGTATCTGGCGCCACACAGGTACCGCACAAGGTGCAATTTGTTCAGGTTTTGAGAAAGGATGTACATTTTGACAGACCTGAAAATGGCTCAGACAAGAATTGGTTTCCATTAAATGAACCTAATGAATAGTTTTAATGAACAGACTGGCTGCTGCCACATTTGTGTTGGACCCTGCTGACTGTAATCATGACTCTCTCCTCATTATGCCAGTACATTCCTCTGCGGTTGAATTCGAGAGTCACTGGAGGTCTTTATAATTTCTGTATTAAGCACCCATGGCCCGAATGCAAAACACCCGGGCCAGGCAGGTAGAAAAACTAAAAGTGAGCTTTTAAAAGGAAGTTATCCAAAGAACAAAACTGGCAGAGACAGAAGACAGAGAAAGCATTCAGAGGCCAAGTACAGAAATACAAAAACTAAACAAAGTACAAATCAGTGAAGCACTTAGAGCGCAGGCAGGAAGGAACACAGACAGAACTCGAGGGGAGAAACGGGACCGGAGAACCGACACAGAAAACAGGGGATATGCAGATGAACCGACAAACGAAATATACACAGTCGATTAACTAACGAAACACAGGTGTACACAGGAAAAGGGCAGGAAAAAGACAAAGACAGGAAGTGGAAAGTAAAACACCACACACAGGGATGTAATCTACAAAATAAAACAGGAAACAACTTCACCAATACTGAGCTTGAGAGGAGATTATTCATGAACTGGTTTATCTCTGACCTAATCTGTATCGCTTTCTTACACAGAACAACAATCACCTTCAAATCTAAACAGACTGAACCTGTTTTTGCCTTTTTTTCACAGACTCGAGACGCTGTAATGGACGACCAGTGTGTGTCCCACAGCAGCCCCCAGCGCGGCGGAGGCCAGGCCAGCACAGAGATCCAGGGACGGCCGAGCGTCGTCAGGTGCGGGTGGCTCCGGAAACAAGGGGGCTTTGTCAAGACTTGGCACAGTCGCTGGTTTGTCCTGCGAGGGGATCAGCTCCAGTATTACAAGGACGAGGAGGAGACCAAAGCCCTGGTAAGACTGTGGACACGCTGAAATCTCTGAAAATAACAACGGCATCACACACAACAGATTTCAGACTGCTGTAAGTCAAGAAATTAGTTGGATCTCTTTTTGGCTCAGCAGACTTGAGGGGGTTGATCATGAGCAGCTGATCAGATCAGAGGTGAACGCGGCAGGTAGAAATATTTTGGAATTGTTTGGTTCCTGTGCTCTGCGCCAGCCAATGCACCTGTTATTAGTCAGGTGAATTGATTTGGAACAAGTCGCTTAGTTGTTAGAAGTGTTGAGTCACATGTGGACACGCGGTTCTTCGCTAAGTAGATGAGAAAGGATGTGTTTTAAGAATAGCTGCAGTAAATGTGTATGTTAATGACAGAAATAACATCATTTCAACCAAGTGATCCTCACACGACTCGGGACGTGTCCAGGCATGAGTTTATTATTGTGACAAGATCAATCATCCATCAAAACTCAGCCTGAGACTGAGCGGTCCCCTGCAGAAGGTCCAGACAGCCACACTTGCTTTCATATTTATGTACCCATTGTGGACCTTTGAGCTCCTCACCGAGAAACCGTTCTAAATATTAACAATAAAGAGCTTGAAGGATTCATAAATCTTACTCAAATTGCTTGGCAAAGCCCAGAATGCACAGCGGTTAATCATCAAGTGGTCGGCAGCGTCCCACTTTCCCGACTTACTTTACTCTAAATGTAAAATGACTCTGCTGTACTTTTGCAGAACAAAAGAGCCATCTGTCTTCAAGCTACAAGTTCCCGTAATTATGTTATTTCCTGCAATATTTCTAAATAGTTCCCCCGGGTTTTAAAAATGCACGAGCAAAATGTGAGAAAGTTTGAGAAAATGCAGTTGTCAAACACTCAAAGTGCCGCGTCCTCTGAAACACCTGGGCTCCACGCGGCAGACGCGTCTCACCGCCAAATGAGATATAAAGATGCGACTCTGATTCAAATCACTCAGGCTGTTTTGACTGTCTGACTATTATGTCAAAGACAACAGTTTTCACTGCAGCCGACACGCGGAGCTCTCCTGAGAGAAGGGGAGACAATGAGCGATGCGGACAATAAGGCCGTCTCTAACGTTACCGTCACCGGGCAGCCGCTCTCACTGAGCATGTGTCCGCGGACAAAGAAGCCAGACGTCTGACTCTCATCGCGCAGGAAAATCACACGTGTTGAAATGTGGAAGAAAAAGGGATGAATAATGATTTTTTTTTTTTAAAACAAAACTTCCTTTGGATCAGCTGAACCAATAAGATCATCTGTTGTCATTGATTCACCTCTGTTTGAGGGCTGCTCTGGGATCAGTTTCCTGAGAGTCGGGGGGGAAGACTGAATACAGATCACGTGTGCTAATAAAGGGGTGGTTTTGATATCTTGGGAAATATGCTTATTTGCTTTCTTGCTGAGAGTGAGATGTGAATGTCGATACCACTCTCATTTCACTGTCAGTTAATAACTAGCTTACCTTAGCAGAAAGACTGGATGCACGGGGAGCAGCTATAGCATGTACGGCTCCGTCCAAACTGCCTACCAGCACATTTATATGGGTGTTATCTACAATCAGAGCCAGGCGAGCTGTTTCGCCCTGGTTCATGTTCTTTATGCTCGGTCAGTATGCAGACTCATAGAGGATGTCTGCGTGTGGTTAGGGAGTTTGGATGGGTCATAGTTTGGCCTCGAGTGATTTGCTATTTGATTTGTTAAGTCACCGCAATTTACTCATGTCAGGAAGTTAAGGTACGTCAATTATGCATCTTTCGACATACGCCACGTGACGTCCCCTGCATCACTTGCATAACTGAGCATAGTTTCTGTAACCCAAAGCACGTTGTCTTCATAAACCACAACTGTTTCACAGCTTTAACCAAGCAGAAGTCATTATATGTCATCAAATGTATTATTTTGAGAGTCTTACTGGACATTGCATATTATGCGTCATGCTTACTAGAGGGCAGAGGTCCTCAAGTGCAAAACTGATGCAACAGGAGTTAATGAGGCATCATATTATTAAAGCGTAAAGGTGCATCATGTAGTCTTGGGGAAAAAGAAGAGCAAGATCTTCATCTGTTTGTTTTTATGCTTAAACAAACTAGATTTCATTCTGTTGTACTTTGTTTATATGTGGCGGACCCTGCCACCTTTCTACCTTCAATCAGTGTTCTGGGGACGTTATTTTTTCTCTGAGAACAGCTTGTTAATTCAGTTTGAATTATTACCTCA
The DNA here is from genome assembly GCA_903131615.1 of Diplodus sargus. Taxonomy (NCBI): domain Eukaryota; kingdom Metazoa; phylum Chordata; class Actinopteri; order Spariformes; family Sparidae; genus Diplodus; species Diplodus sargus. The sequence continues at coordinate 13,029,570 of CAEMYA010000179.1, read as the reverse complement.
TCAGCATAGTAAATATTGAAATTATGAGTTTAAAATGTCTCCTCCAAATCTACGTAGCGGCCCTTTAAAAACAAACCGACTAAGCTGTCACATTTAAGGAGTTGGGAGTGAGAACGTGTTGCCTTCACTCATCATTAACAGCTAACTATTCAGTTATTCCTTGTAGAGCCTCGCTCTTTCAGCAGCCAGCTGTCTCACACTGGAACTTCTGTTCCTCTCTGCGCAGCATCACACACACACACACACAAAGGACTGCAACTTTTTCTAATGTCTTTTTCCGTCCAAACAATATCGCTCTTTTTCCAGAGGAAACTTGAACACTCGAGCACAATAGAGAAAATCTCCATTCTGCTCATCTACCCACACTCATTTGTCTGGCTGATTTCCCAGCAAGCTCGGCTCAGCCAAACCCAAGCCACATCAGCAGCAGCAGCAGCAGCAGCAGCAGAAGTCTCTGAAGGTTAAAGCTCCAGACCTGAAGGTGGGCCGGCAGCCAGACGCAGGGAGAGCAGATATTCTTCACCGCTATTTCTGGGTAGCTCTGGTCCTTAAGCACGAGTGTGGTCTCCGTTTAGCTCTTGGTGCTGCGGTTATCCCAAGGGAACGATGCTAATTGTGTGATAGTTTACAGAAAACGAAAGAGATCATTTGTTTCTCATTTCCATCCACCCAGACGCATAACTCATTAATGCCCCCGACAACTTCAGACATCTTTTCTTTCCTGCTTTAGAAAACAAAGCCAACATCAATTTCGGATACTTCGGGAGAAAGGGAAGTGTCAATAAAACTAGGTCAGGCACAGAGCAGTGCGTTCAAAGTCCTTAAATCTCTGTGACCTCCAAAGTGGAGCAGCACAAAATGCAACAACCCAAACATGACACAGTACCCGGCAGAAGACAAGATAACTAGTTTCCAGCGTCCTGAAACAAACCAACACAAGTAGGGCAGAGAGGAGACAGAAGTTGTTCTTATCGTCTACAACTGATGTTCAAGATCAGGGCAGGTACGCGAGCAGCACGCGAGCTCCGCGCATCTCTTTATGTTCAGCGTGAAATAAAAATCTCCCCGGCCTGAGACGTGAACCACATAACGCAGAGGTGCGAAGCCGTATTTAGATCAGCTATTAATTAATCCTCTGACGTGTTTTGAAGTCTCCATTTGTTACCTGTCACATTTGCCTAATTGCTGCCTCCTCAGTGGGAGCGGGAACATCTGGCCCGCTCTGTTGCCCATGGTAACAGACGCCCGACAGAGCTTGGACCGATCCGACGTGTGCAGACACCCGTTCAAACACAAAGGCTGCGTTAGAAAATCTGAACTTGATCACTACTTAATGCACTATACTTACCTTACCTTACAGTTTTATGGATAGTATTTATATGATGAACGTCAGAGTGATGAAAGCATCACCTTAGAAGCTCTCCCAAGTTTTCATAGATTTGTACTTTTGAACTTGACAGTGTCACACTTTGCATTTGTTCAAATGTGTGTTATGCAGCTCTATACCAGTCTTCGATTTCTGCATCTCATATTACAGTTCTTTTATGAAGCCAGCGTGCCAAAAGTGCAGTTCCTCTAATGGCCACTCGAGGCCGGCCCTCCCAGACAGCGAGCCAGTTGCCACAAGACTCTCCAGGTTAAAATGCCTAACTTTACAGCAGAAGTAAACATGTTTACAGCCTGGCACGAAAACAGTTTTGGTGTCCATTGCAAATATCAATAAAAGTTCTGCATATTTAAGGGAATGGATATTTTTAGTTACAGCTAGTAACCCCAGCTGATAGGAACGGTTTGTTTGGTTGCAATTGTCAGTTATATGGTAGCGTCCAGACTTTTTGTGTGTTTGTATGTGCAGTACACACTTTATATAGGGAACATACCGAACTGAAATGGTCCTAAGGGTTAACAATACAAGCACTTAATGACGTGAGATAAATAAGATGAGGCGTTGTTTTCATGTGCTGCTTCTCGGAGGAATTCTGATGTCTGCAGGCAACATAATTAGAAAGAGCGTATTGTGATCACCCGTGCAGGGGGACCGTGTTGTGTCCCGGGCCGAGCCTCTCCGAGCAACGCCTGGAATCTGAAGAATGGGAGTCAGATGGAGGTGAAGGGTCGCCGCGAAGCATGCGCAGGGTTACGGCACGTGTGGGCTCGGCGACAACATGCCATCCGCCCGCCCTCACTCGTCCACGGAGATGTACGCACGCACGCACAACATGCGTGTACTCGCTCGCATTCTCTCACGCGCGCGCTCGGATTTCACCCGTCTGAGACGTAAACAAAGGCGGCGTTCATCCGGCGGGTGAAATGGTATGATTATTGTAATTCAAACCGCTTGGCATCCTCTCTGTGCCCCAGTGAAGTAAATTAGGTAACATTATGAATGAATGAGGGGACTGTGAGTGAATGCATCGGAGCAATTTTATTTTATTATAATGTATTAAGAAATGGAAGGCATATTAAAGTTTAATTAGGACATTAGGATTCCGAGCCACAACAAGCCTTACAAGTCAGTCACTTAATATTCATACCGCGAAGGGTGGGGGCCGCGTCTGAACTCAGACAGAGTGATCTGAAGGAAAAGTAGCCGACGTTAATGAGAAATTGCGTTGAATCAATAATGCAACAGGGTGATAAGGCACTGGAAATCCTTTGTTTTCCCTGCTTGAGCTGGAAAAACCGCTTGACCTTGGCATTTAGCAGGAGTAAATAAAATGCCACTGCAGCTCTGCGATTATTCACTCGGCAACAGCGTGTCGCCTCCTCTGCTGTTTTTGATGAAACATTGACACTGTACCGTCTGCGTGACCTTCACTGCTACCCTAACTTTGCGGTCGCTTTTGACATCAACAAACAGAGGCTATAGTTAGTCTGGTGAGTTTTACATTACTGTCGTAACAGAACGTGTGTAAAAGTTCTGCATCCTTTGCGTCATTGAGCGCACGCCCGACGTCATCTTGCGGTTACAAACGCAGACTTTGTGTGGGCATGCCCGGTGCCACTTCGTGTGCGGGTGACACGCTAAAAGCCAGAAAAACCGCAGCCTCTCTTTATTTTTGACATTATTGCCTCTGTTAGACGATAACAATCAGACACCCTTTAAGAAGGCTCGATACATTAGGAGCAGGGAAGAATGAATCTTTAATGGAGGACAGTTCTGTCTGTCAGTATTCCTAGTACGCACATTAAATACAGAGTGCACCCTCTGACTCCTCGTTGGCGACTGCGTGACTAATAAGCTCTGTATTGATGGACGGAAAAGTCAATTAACTCTCACTGGACCTGCAACAGGTTCCTGCAAGTTCGGGGTTTTTTTTTCACTCTCCGTCTCCAGTACCTGAGGTGCTAACAGGGTGGCTGCTGAGATGATTATTTCAGGTATGTGAAGGTATAGCGGTGTTTGGACAAGAGGAAGAGCATATTTTCCTCACCAGCAGAGAGTGTGCAGCTGGTGCAGGAGCCGGAGTGTCGAACCACATCAAAATTCCTCACACACAACATGAGTTTCAGTTGGTGTCCCTGGGCGGAAAAAGAGCGATTCTGACTTTAAAGTTCCCATGAAGTGAAAATGGATGTTTGACTGGTTCTATCACAGAATGTCTGTCTTGATCTATATCGTGCCAATAGGCCACTATCAGGGCCAAGCAATGGCACAGAGTTCTTTTGTAGGTATGGTCGATGACTCATCCTGCACTGAGGGTGTATGCTCATTTTTCATCCATGCATGCATGAGAGGAATGCTGTTTGTCCGGGTAACAAGATCACTGTACATAAAAACAATTAAACACCGGGGCCGTACACAGTCTCCGATAAGGATGACGTAAGTTACAGCACCCATGTGATTATTTAAAGTGACAGTTCATGTCTTTTGATGTGGGGCTGCATGAGGTACTTAACCCTCGTCTGTGTGTTACCTGAAGTGGGTGACGTCAGCTCCCCCCACTGTGTGGAGAAGCAGCGTGTAGCAGGGAAGCAGAGCACTGTACTGCTAAACGCCACCGACAAGCCAGTCAAAATATGACCCACCTAAAATAAAGAAAATGAGAAATCAGTTTAAGTGCGCTTTACATTGCACCGCACCGCAGATCAGCTGTCTGGGTCGGACTTTCGGCACCAATAATGTTCCATTATAAGCGTACATCTGATACCAGGTGTATATGTTTTTAGCTGGGTAGGTAGGTAACATGACACTTTATAAAAATACCAAAATATACTGGAGTGCTACTTTAAAGAAGTGGGTAATAAACAACATATTACCCATTTCTTATCGACAACAATGACAGCAGGATGGTAATACCACAGACACAAAGTACTCTACAAAATTACTTCAGCAGATTTATGGGATTTTGTTGCATCCGTGTTTTTTATACGCATAAACGCTGGCAGTGTGGAAAGTGCATTTTAATTGAAACTATAAATATCAAAAATTGCAAAATGGTATAGTTCTGTTAACTGTAACAGGTTGTCTTTACAAAGAATGATGATGTCGGGTGTCTTGCGGTCATTTGTGCTCCACGGAGGAGGAACTCTTCATACACAAGTATCTGATAGAGGGACTGTCATGAAATTTGCTGAGCGTCTTCATGTTTGTATATATTTACACACTCATTTGTATCTCTGGACACCTCAGCACCTTTTAATTACTGTGTTCTTCCTCATTTCTAGCTGAAAACATCGCCTGAATGTCATTTCTTTAGGTGTAACCAAACTAAATGTCATCGTATCATCACATGTTGTGTATCAAGGTTTCAGTCTCCCCTCAGTTATCTTCAAGTCGCAGGGCTGATAATCGTCTCAGACTCCTCTGCAGTCTGCAGCCTCACTCTGCTCATCTGTTCTCTCTCTCTGGAGACGCTGCCGTTTAACTTGCCGACCACTTCATTCTGCGTGGGCTCGTTTTAAACCTGCTGCAGTGAAGGTGTCCAGCGAGGTTTCACAGTATTTAATGCTTAAAACTGTTAGCTGGTCACACAGACAGGGACACGGTTTCTGTCCTGCTCTGTGTTTGGAGCAGCTGTGCTCCGGTTTTAAAGGTCGGACTACGCTGTGGCTGTAGAGTCCAGCTGGACTAGCTGCAAGCTCATTTGACTGGAAAATAGTGGATGCGCAGGAATATTGCTCCTGCGGTCGGGTGTTTGGACACTTTGCAAGCCAAAGTAGCGAGGCCTCCTGCAGGTGTGCTCTAGTTTTAAGGGTGTTGATATATCAGAGCTGGAAGTTCAGCTGAATAAGCTGTAAGCAAACTTCACAGGAACTACGAGAAACTCAGACCTTCAGTTCAGAGCATGTATAAAAGTACAGTTTCTATGATTTCCAGAACTTTACAAAAAGTGTGTCCACATCGAAATCATAATATTTTAATTACTTAGTTTGAAACAAAACCATCTTATTGTGCTCACTACAGAAAGGCAATGCTTTTTATCCAGATAAGAATGCTTTAGCTTGTATAACCATGGAAGTATTCGCAACAAAGACTTTGCATAAATGTGTTTTTTATCAACCTTTAAAGCAACGTATTTCACAAACTAGTCAGCAACTTAATAAGAATATCAAATGTGCCAGACAGTATGAGATTGTATGAGTATATGAGAAAGTCTAACCCTGTTTTCTGATCGTCTGTCAACTGATGAAGCCACTCACTGTCTTCTACAAATGCTTCACAAACACTTTAATCCCCTTGTTGTTAATTCCTCTCTTATCCTCTTCTCCTGTTGTATCACATCTAACTCCTCACATGATTCACCCACAGTTAATCCACCAAGTCAATAAAATATAATGGAGAAGTCTTCATCAACTTTTTGTATCTCACAAACTAATTAGCAGCTTTAAAAACATAAATCAAATGTTTTTTTGCGGGATATGTCTCCTTAAAACAGCACTCTTCTATAAAAGTCTGATTATTTGCATTTTAAACACTGTTAGACCATATTTAAAGGTAATTTCACTGTTTTTATAGGTGTAAATATCCTTTAATTCAAACATTAAGGGGCCAAACAACAATTTAAGCTCACTAAAAACTGTATTTTGATTACCAGAAATGACTGTGTTTTTACAATTGTTTAGTTATGTTATTCTACAGTACACAGTATGTTTCTTTTCTTTTCTTTAGTTTGTTATAGTGTTGGCCACAAACTAGAACAACATCAGAAAAGTGAGGATGTCTTGAGCCCGTATCGCCGTCCGTGCGCAGTATGATAGTGTGCCCTTACAATGACGCAGTGCTTAAAGATAAATCCATAAAGCACATAAAGTACAAGGAGCACTCTGATTTAATAAAGTTAAAGACATTATTTAAATACATCTTTAATAAGGTTAAATAAAGACACTGAGAGACAGTCTGCCCTGCAGAGGAGGAGCCTCACTGGACACGGCGCATACTTTTTAATGATACTTAACTATTGTCGATGTACTTCTATAACATGCGTGTTACGTAATAAAAAAGAAAACATTAGCGCTGGTGCATGTGTCTGTAGTAGAAACGACAACTTATTAGCATTCTCGACCCAAAACATTAAGGTTTTATGTTTCCACAGAGGACTTTGTACCCTTCAGTCTTCATCTTTTTCATTTTCATGAGTTTTCACAGTAATTGCTGTGGCATTTTATATTCCCTTTCCTTACATTTCATAAATGAGAAGCCTCCCACTGTTAGAAAAAGCAGCCTCTGTTCAGGCAGGAGATGGTCTATGAAACCTTATACATGGGAGCTCTTGGATGGAGATAAAAGGTCTCCGGCTGGCAGCAGCAGTGACACGTACTCCTGCAAGAGAAGTGACAGGACGGCGTGTGTGTTCCAGCTGCTCGCACAGAAGTCACTGTAGGTTTTTCTTGCTTCTTTTTGTTTTCGTCTTGTAGTTTTTGATGGATTTCGTACGCGCGTGTCAAAGAAACACGTCTCAAACCGATCTTGTCGTTGTTGTCTGCTCCTCCAGCTCGCTGTCCCAGATTTTTGTTTCACATTACACACTTATATGCGAGAAAGTCCATTGTGTTTGTGGTTCTGTGCTCAGATGATCATATCAGGTAACGAAGCAGCACTTCTTCTTCGCGCAGTCTTTAACAAACACTTCACAAAGTTTTTTTAATCTCCCCCGTTTTTAATTTCAGCCTTATCTTCTCCTGTTTTATCACGTCTAACTTCTCTCATCATTCATCCACACTTAATCCACCGAGTAAATAAAACTTAATGGAGAAGTCCTCTATTTTTTTTCCTCCCCATTGCGTCTGACTGGCATATTAATATTTCAGTGAATGTGTCGCCGCCGCAGCTGTGGATTTACTGTGGCTTTTTTTCGAACGAGGCTCAGCCACTCGGAGCTAAAGACCAGAGCTACCTGTTTTATAACTGCGCAATAATGATGACGTTTATTGGATTGATGGACTCAGTGGAGCGATCGGAGCAGAACGCCCGTTAGTAACTCTTTGCCCACTCGAACAGACAGGTCCTGTAGCAGGCAAACAGGCAGAAAGGGAGCGAGTTGCACTTTCACACTTAAGTCCACACACGGCAAACGTATATATATGTGTGCCGTCTGCAGGCCTCCCGCTGAGTTCGATTTCCTGCGTCTGAGAGGTCACCGAAGCCGGAGAGCAGTAATTATTGGATAAAAGGACAACGGCTCAACCAGCCAAGGTTTAATGAGCACTGAAATGACCTGTTACACCGATAACTTCTGCTTAATTGACTTCAATGTGAGCATTTATCTGCTGGCAATCAATTTCTGCCCCACAATATATATCGCCTCTGCGTTTTATCATCTTGTCACACGTTCACCATCAGTTGACTCAAGCATCCCCACTTGGGTGATGATTTTCCAGCCTTAAACACATCTTGCTCACGCTAAAACCACACAATCTTTGCTCTTAAAGCAGCTATAATCAGTATTTTTATATCACCGATGGATCACATGAGTACTCACATGGCAAAGCTGTCGCAGGTTGTGATAAACCCTCGAGAAATTATACCGCGACTCTGCATTTTGAGCTTGTGGTTTTCTGATTTAGAACGTCGCTGTTTTGGTTCAACGTCTCGACGAGAAATCCTTCTTTTATCGCCGCACACATGGCTGGAAAGTGTCCTCAGGTCTCCTTAAAATGATCCAGTGGTCTCACGGTTACAAAGGTAGAAAGTTCCTGGGCGCCCTCGTCAGAAATGCGCATTGGTGTATCTCGGACAAATGCTGAAACGCAGTCTCGAACAGTGGTCATTGGCTGCCACGTGTCTGTGACGCGTGTGACTGTCAATGCAGATCCAACAGCTTTCCAAATTAACTTAAACTTCCAAAAGTTGCTGCACATTTTGTCACAAGTCAATACAGGAAGTGGCCTTGTTGATTAGCTATGTTATCGAACTGCATTCTTTTTTATCCCTATCTTCTTTACCATGTAGAAAACACCATTTTTAATGGTATTAACTCATTTAAACAACATGTAGACATCAGCAATGGATAACTGATCAGATGCCACGATGCACAAACTGGTCCCACAGTGTCTTTCTGCCATTTTATTGAGAAAGCTTATCTGATTAATGAAACATCCAAACCTGCAGGGAACACTGAGGCACACTCGCCCTAAATGTCCTCAGAACAAACTTCACAGAGGTAAAAAGGTTCGTTTTACGACCAAAAAGAAGGTCACATGTGGCTTTAATTGCTGCAGCGTGCGCCGGCCGGTCAGACCGAACTTGTGTCGATGCCATTAAAGGAACAGACCCGGAGTCACACTCAGTATTCTGCTATTCGCCTGCACTCTGAGTTGAGCAAGTTTGATTGCATGCGGAGCGCAGTGTTGGACACATCCTCAGAAACGGCCCCCCGACAGGCTGAGCTGCTGCTTATAAGCCAGAGCCTCCTGCTGTCGCTTCTTCTCAAACAGATTTCTCAGAGTGTGTGTGTGTGTGTGTGTGCAGCTTTTTGGTTTGAGAACAGAAGATAATTGGGTTTGTGTCATTACGCCGCTTCCAAAACATGACCTCATCCTAGTTAACGACAATATAAAATAGCAGAAAACACCCCAAAATAGGACGGGGTTTTCATTTTATTTATTTTTTTTGCCCCGTTGGGTTGGGCCGGGCTACCGTCGTACTCTTTGCTCGGTAAATATTACTCTGTCTGTGGTTGGGTTTGTCTGCAGCAAACAACAGCCCACCAGGGAGGATGTCGGTATGGAAAGTGCGGCTGCGGCTCTAGAAATGCAGGAGAGGAATCAGTGGTGTTGTGGTTTTTACAGTACGGAGGGACTACACAGATCCTTTTCTTCTTCTTCTTTTTAAGAATATACACAATCCAGAAGGCTCAAGTGCATGAAGGCTGTCTCACCCACACACCGTTCATTCAAGTCATCTCCTGTTTCCCCGGAATTAGTACAATGTGCATGACAAAAAGATCTGTGTTAGCCGCAAAAAGAAAAAAAAAAACTTTTCAAAGACGCTTTTTAATCCCCAGATATCGAAGCTGAGCAGATTCTCTCGCTGACAGCCACATCAAACGAGCTCTTTCTCTTCCCCTCATTTCTCTACTTTGGAGCACGTCTGTCTTTATAACCCCCTTTAAAGAACTTCATCTGGGGGCCTCAGGTAGGGTTTCCACTTCCTGGTTGTCACAGTTATGGCTCATTAAAGACCCTCTCTCTCAGCAGGAAGGAACCTGAGTCCCCTCAGATCCTGTTAATGTGCGTGGGTCCTTAATACCGACGCTGTCACCGATGCACATCTTGTCTGCGTTAACATTAAGAGAGAGGGCACTCCTAATGGCTGTCAGATGCTGCGCCGTGGCACCGATGTCCCGGTTGTTAATCAAGTGAAAAAAGTGCAGATGGTCATGTTGGAATCCTGTTTTATAGTCGCCCTCATTAGGGGGGGAACAAAGTGAAGTCAGTAATTACTTTGTCATTTTCACAAGATTAACACGAGCAAGTACCTGGTCATTTACTCACAAAGGGCGCCAGATTGCTGATTGTGCGGTCAAACCAATTTAAAATACACAGTTTCTTACTAATACTCCCTTTACAGCATTAGAGCTGCAGCTAAGGATTAGTTTATTGATTGATCAATCTAACAATTACTTCCCCAACTAATCAATTTATCTTTTGGCCCCTAAAATATCTAACATATTCAAATTGGTTGTTTTGTCTGACTGACGGACCTAAACTTAGAGTATTAAGTTTGCAATGCAATACAAAGAAAGGCACAAACTCACATTTCAACACTTGTGATAAGTTTTTTTTGGGGTGTTTTTGCATAAAACAGTTGATCAATTAAAGCATAATTGTCATTTCATTGTGTTAATGATTAATTGTGCCTTTAAAAAAACAGCAATACCACAACGTTAACATACTTTTACTCCAACACAAATAGAAGTCCAGCTTTCCTTATTTCGCTAAAGTGTGCAATATGCAAGAATTGTCACCAGAATAACCACTAACTGCTGCTGCTAAATATAGCCTCCACTAGCTGGTTAGCTCAGCTAGCCTTGCAGCTAGCAGTCCAGCCTGTGAGCTCAGAGTTCAGGGTGAGCAGTGGTGTTTACACTGCTAACACAGGAGCTTTGGGGATAGCTTGTTAGCACGCTACCTCCATTGTATATCTCTGCAACACAATACACTTGACGTCATCATGTCAAAACAAGTGTTTTCTTCACATTCTCTCGATAATTTGTGTTTAGTTTGAAGTGCTTTATGCAAAACTTCTTACGTACTGCACCTCTAAAGCAGAATTAGACTTTTTTTCCCCAGTGTTTAGCCGCGTCACTACTGTTGGCGCCAGTGTTGCAATGAAGACAGCATTAGCGGCATGGCTACCGCTAGCAGCATGGATGCTATCCAAATCTCAGTTCCATGAAAAGGCAGAGTAAAACACCCGCGTGTATACCTTTTACATGTCTGTTATCAGGCCGTCTCTCGATGGCCTTTTAGTTTACATAAAGGTAATGACGATGTTGGTGACGATGTGTCGGTCTCTCATGATGCACAGATCTGCCCCATAACCTTTTCTAACCGACAGTAAGGTTGTTGAGAGGGGCACTCTGGGAAAAAAAAAGCTGACGCTGATGCTCCTGTTTATTCTCTTCCGGCCTTTGGTGTCACACAGGTGATGTGTCATCGTAGACAGAGTGATGGTGATCCTCGATAATGCTGCTACTGCGCCGCATTTCATAACAGCTTGGCTCCATCATCCGCAACCTGTCCGCGGAGACCTGTGAGGCAGAGATGCTGATATACACGACAACATATTAAGAGCTTCTGTTGTGCTGAGCTCAGGAGGGCTGCAAAAAGATTGAACAATTCTTTCTACTCTTCTGATGAGTCCGTCTTTGTCTCTCCGCAGGGAACCATTTTCTTACCTGGAAACAAAGTGTCGGAGCATCCAACCAGCGGCGACGATGGGGGGAAATTTCTCTTCGAGGTCATTCCAGGTAGGATAAGATCAGAACAGTTGAAGGACTTCTTATCTTTACCAGGGAACAACGCGATGATAGCAGCAGCTGTCTGACTGCAGCAGAAAAGAGGGACAGAAACATGAGGTTTGGATCAGTCCTGTCTGCTGCAAATCACTGAGAGAGGAATCTTGCCATTTCCTGTCGTCTATGATAACCATTTGTTTCCCTGCTGTTTACTTTCACTCACACTACTCAACTATGAGGAGCCTTTTACTCACGCTGACAGATTGAGCAGAGGTTAAATTAAAATTGTCGTAATCAGTAGAATTTCTTTTTAAAGAGCGGGGTGTCAATCATCTCTCCGCAACAAGGCGAGTGACCGGGGTTTCCTAAAATGTCAGACTTTTCCTTCGGTGCGGATTTCAGAGGAGCGGCCTCAAACCGCTGACCACACACACACATACAGTACGCCGACGCATAAAACTCAAAGGCGAACACATGAGCAGACTCCAGAGGTCTGTATGGAAACACGTCCAGGCGCAACACAAAGGAATAGAAGGGGTATTTTCCCAGGCGGAGCGACGCCAGGAATGTGCGTCTATGGAATAGATGTTTAAAACACACGTGCCCACTGGGGAAACAGAGACAGCTGGTAAAAGATACAGTAGCAGCAGTTGATCCAATAACAGTAAAAACCCCTTTAGAAAACACAGGATGTGTGCAGCAACCGACTTGTATTTTATTTATCTTTATCTCCTCCCTGGTGTGCATCCACCAGAGTTTTCTCTCACAGTTCCAATGTGTCTTTTTCGCTTGATTTGTGGCTCCCGTCGGACACAAACTAAAAAAAAAAAACAATGTCACCGTGCGGATAATGCCGCAAGTTCATTGTAGCATTTGTCAGTAAAAGGTCAAATGAAGATCGCCTATGAAGAGGCAAAATGAAGTCAGTAATTTAGGCAGTTTGGCCGGAATTGATGGATTAAAAGTTGAGGTTGAAAGATGGTGTTTTCGTCTTTAGATGCTAACGACCCGGCTGTTTATCGAGCAGCTTCCACATAAGATGAGCAGAGCAACAGTTCCCTGCAGAGATCATTTCGTGCACGCTTTCAGTTCATGGATCTAATCTGGAAATCTGGATACGGGAGGTAGAGGCCCGTTCATTCCTACGAATGCTGCTCGGCGGCGCACAAAGATCGACTTCCTGGGTGTCTAATTATCCAGATCTGCAGCGGAGTAATCAGCTGTGAATTTTGGAGTCGCGCTCAAATATATCGAGACGGACACATAGCTGATAAGACGGATCGGCGGCTTTGAGTTCTCAATAATTAACATGTTCAAATACTAAGTTGGGCTTTTGAGTTTCTGGCTGGGTGCAGCTGTTTGGACCCAAAACAAGCTAATTTGCCTGGTATTTAGAATAAAGGGGAAGTTTCATTAAAACAGAACTTTCTTTTTTCGCTTCTCTTCTTTTTATAATTTCCATGCACTTCAAATGAAGAATACCCACAATACCCGTATTTGTCTTTTATTATTAGCGTGGCATTTGAAAGCTGTTGGCAGAACTGTTGCTGGCCCACACCCAACATTACAGATTTATTACAGCACAAATAGCTTAAAGCTGACGACTGGTGACATGTAGGACAGATAGCATCACTGTTGACATACATTTTAGTCAACTTTTCTCAGGAAAAATGTTTCTAGATAGCATCAGTGTACTTATATTTCATAGTAAGACTTGTGGAACGCAGTACACTCAAAAAAAAAACATCAGTCACATGCTTCACTGATTCAATGTGCCGCCTCAGTTTTCAGTTCCCCCTTCTCCAGGTGTTACAGACTATGCTGTCGCACTCTGCGAAATATGATGTTATCGTTAAGACATAACGTTACGTAACAGCGTGTGTGTTATGTGGTGTTCTGACAGATTTTCATTTTTCCAGTCACACTGCTACAAACTTTTCTTCCCCCTCCTGGGATTAGATTGTTTTTGTAAAAACTCTGAAGGAAGGACATTTTAAATCTAGCGACTGCATTTTCTCTACCTGCAGTCGCAGTCAGAATTTCCATAATGTACCAGGTGCTGTTTCTCAGCTGCCATTTTCTACCTCACTTACCTTTAAGGATGTCTATCTGTCTGTCTGATGTCTATCTGTGTGGGATATGGAGGCTTGTTGTGTCTTTTGTTGCACTTGGGATGATGAATGTGGTGGAATTTCCATGAGGGCGCTGCTCCAACCTTGTTTTGTTGCTCATATCATTGTTTCCGCACTGTACCACTTCAAGAACAAAGGAATGATGTACAGTAGTAGTATTTTAAACAGTTACTGTCATTCAAATTTCACACATGGCATCTTCACATTTTGCCAGCAGCTATGTAATGCAGGGAAAAGTGATTGAAGTAAATAAAAGACATCATAGGCTGTTTATCCTTTTATATTTTCCTAATAGATACATGAGGTATGATGATATATTAGGAACTAAATGAGGACAAATGTTTTCTTACTAGGTTGTATCCTAAAATCTTGGTGGTGTGTTCAGGTTCAAGATTCCGGGGCGGTAACCGGTGGGATGCCAAAATAATTAATGACTTCACCTTCATAACTTTGTTTTTGGAAACAAAGGTCATCGGTGACTGATGAGGCTTTCAGTATTGTACATGTAACATTTTCACCATTTTGTCCTTATCCAATAGGCATGAGTTGCTGTTCTTTCTTTTTTAACTAAAATGTTTTTAAATATTGGCCTGTACATCATAATAAGAAGATTTAGACTTTTTTTATTTCGATTTTATTTATTTTTAGTTAATTTCAATCAATTTGTGCTGGTTTTGTGCAATTATTAACAATCCCAGAATGTTCCCAGACAGTCATGATGTGGAGTTGTTTAAAGGGAAAGATGAACAAAACAACGTTATCTGTCGACTTCCAGGGAATAGAGAACCTTCAGGTGTGTCGCCGACTATTACTAAAGGACATTCACAAGGTCTAAAGTATATTCTATACAGTAGAACAACTTAAGAGAGGTCATAAAGTCATCAAACTGACTCAGTAATGGCAGTAATACAGGAATGTCCTGCTAAGGTTTGCTAACGTAAGCTAACTTTAAGCTACTCCACTATGTAGCTAACAGCAAAACTCCTGTGTACATGTTATTGCATAAAAAGTCAACTGTTTGTTATTTCTTCTTTCAAAGGTAACTTCAACTCACTTCAAATAAATAGTTTGATATTTGGGGGGGAAATCAACACTCATTTGCTCTCTTACTCAGAGTTAGATAAAGACTACTCATGTTTGAAGACTAAATATGAAGCTTCATGTAGCGGGTTAGCTTAGTAGCCTGTAACGACTGGATACAGCTAGCATGGCTCTGTCCAAAAATAAGAAAATACAGCACTGTAATACAAACATTACATATTATCTTTATTCTTTCATCTGTACAAATCCTTAAGTCTAAAAACAGTAAGTTTCTTTTATGGGAGTTAAATTGTTTCTAGCGTTTATGCTAGCTTAGCTGAGCTGGCGTATTGGTGTTCTCAAGTAAGGACATTTTCACAATTGTCACATTATTTCACTCGGCTGTTGTTCTTTGTATTATTGTGTAGTTTCAGCATGTATGTATTGAAGATCACGGCCACTGACCCAGTTGGATTTATCTGGTTTGCAATCAGGGGCTCATGCTTCACGCTGCCGGCCGCAACGTCGATAGTAAACTTTCTTCTTCAAAACTATCAAAGGCTGACTTTGTTATGACTGTCCCAGATGGTGTGAAATTACTCATGCAGACCAAAGCGTGAATTATAATTTGACTCCCCGCATGTTCACTACAAGGCCCTGGTGGGTTGTAAAAGAAAAAAAAAAAAGCCATCAGGGCTCAGAGGAGAGTTTCAGCGAGTGCCACTAATACTACTGATCTGTTTTCCTCATTCCTCGCTCTGCAACATCCACTACGCCCTGAAAACGGCTGGAAAACAAGAACATGGCTTGTTATGAGGCAGCAAAGAAAGGGGTCTAAGAGAAGCGGGGAGAGAGGAAAATGAAAGGAAAACACAACACATATATTCCACTGGGCTAAATGGGGCTCTGCAGTTTGAACACAACACACGGACAGTCGCTGGCAGACGCACAGGCGGGAAGTGATGGTGGTGGTGGTGGTGGTGGTGGTGGGAGGTGGAAGTCAGAGTTGTACAGAGATGTCCGTTGTCTTTGCGAGAGTTGTGGTGAGGTTCGAACACGAGTCGGCAGGCGGGTGACTGCCGGGGGGCTCGACTCGTGGCATCAGGACATCTGTACAGGGAGGGGACTCCGAGATAAACAAATAACTCCGTATTTTTAGGTTTTATGGTAACTTTCACTTGTGCAAAACAGTTCAAAAAACATCTCTGCAGCTTTTTTTATTCACCTGTGCACACTTGGATGCTTTTTCTGTTCCTCTCTCTCGTTTGTCTTTCATCGCTCTCGCCTTTGTCTCTTTCAGCTGCGCGCACTCACATCTGGATGATGCGCGTTAAACCTACAGAAAGTGTTACCGAGGCAGGTTTTCAACCACATGGCGAGCAATATTTAGACTGGAAACGCGGTTATGTCTGACAGAGACACGCGCAGGTACAGACACAATGGGGCTTTTGTTTTGGGTTTTTTTTTTTTGCTCGCCCCAAACCAAGACTCAGAGCAGCAGTGACGTCGTCTTCCATCACGCTGACACGTTACAGCATGTGCGAGCACACATGGGCCTGAGCTGATGGCAACAGGAATGACAACAAACATGAGGACTGCTTTCATAATCTTTTTGTTTTCTGGCCTTGAAACGTGTGTATTCAGCTTAATTGCCAGGAAAGAATGAATGGCAGCTGAGCGCATCTCTGCAAAACCACAGATGAATTAAAACGGAATGTTTCTTTGTGTTGGAAAGACTGCGCTAATGCTCTGGTGAGCACTCGGTAAGGGTTTGGGAAAACACCATGATTTGGCTTGAAATACCTGGTTCAGTCACCGCAGTCACGGCTGGAGATGGTCTGACTTCCTGTGAGAAGCGGTCGGTTTTGTCTCCACGAAAGCAGCTGGAAAGATCCCAAGGTGTGCTTTAAGAAACGGCTGGAAATCTTCCCGGGTCGCCTTAAAAAAAACAGCTGGTTTTCTCCACAAATGTGGCTGGAAATATAACCAGGTCTCCTCAACAAACACACAGTTTTAGTCACCATAAAAACTGTCCAAAGGTCGTCACAGAAACGGCCGGAGCGTCCAGCGGTGTGACTTGAACTGCCGTCAGCTGGCAACCTATT
>CAEMYA010000179.1:12992131-13010750 GCA_903131615.1 Diplodus sargus | reverse complement strand
AGTCAAACATGAAAATCAGAAGAAATAAAGGAAGCAATGACTAATCTTGTACAATTGAGTCTTAATTCATTCATAAAAGTCCGTATACAGGAGCTGTGGCTGGCATGATGACAGTAGTGACAAAGAGAGCTGCCTGATTTGAGGGGTTTGATGGAAAAACAACATTTGCTTAAATATTAATGACATGGAAGTAACTAATTACAGGGTACCAGTCGAGTTTAAGCACGTGTCACACCAGTTATTCTACTTGGTTACTTTAAAAAAAGAAAACAACAATGGTTAAAAAGTAAGTTAGTAATACTCTGAGTAGCATTTGAGAAGAATACTTAAAATTTCTCCTTAAGTATTATTTTAATGCCAGGAGTTTTACTTTGAATCAGTTATATTTGATATTTAATACTAATAGTTTTCAGTTTTCTGTCCCCCACTGCTGTATTCAAATCTGTACTTGTGAGCGAGGCTTCAACCTGGAGTTGCTCCTTTAAGCCTGAAATAGACGTGGGCCAATCAGAAGACGCCTTATTTATCATTTATATGGGAACAATTTTACAGAACAGCCTCAGGTGTATATTTCTGATCACCAGAGTAACTATTTAAGGAACATGTTTTTTTCTTTTTTATAAACTTGAATGAATAAGCTTAAGTCGGCTACACAATGAGGACTTTCCTTCATTCCAAAACATTTTACTCAGATTATACTCTGCTCGTATAAAGTACATTTTGGGTTTTTACAACAATTTTCATTGCTTGTATTGTATGTTGGTGATGAAGTTTATTAATCGGCATTTGTAAACATCAGTGATGACTGAGTAAACTTCATCTGCTCAACTGAGATGCTCCTGAAAAAGCTGATCATTTAAGATTGTCTCATCAGATTTACTTTTAAAATGCAGGTTTTGGTTTATCGCAGTTCTTCAGAGCGCGGTCTCGTCAGCGATAAAATGTAATGAGTTTCACATGTAAATTCTTATTGCGTCCTCTTTTGATTTAGTGCGCCTGTTATTAATGCTCCTCTGCGATCCTGTGACCGTATGTTTGACACGCCCGGCTGATGGGTGGGCTCAGGTAGCCACCTCGGTGACCTCTGCCGTGACTTATGGGTGTCACACGTCACTGAGGTGGATCTTATTTACACAAAGTGACTCGCGTGATTGATAGGGAGTAAATCAGACTCGTTATTATTCTGGTTACTAAGAAATCTGAATACGAACTGTTGAACAGTCAGTCCAGGAATGTGCTTATTCTACCTAAACCTTTATATCTAGACTCATTAAACAGTAATGACTGAGTGATTTCTATTGGACAGTGGGGACAGACGTGTAATTATAAGGCCACAGGTCGTTCATTATGAGGAGGCCATAAGCCAGCATGCTGACTATGAGCAGCTGAGGTTGATGATGGAGTGATGGATGGCTGAATTAATGAAACAAGCCAGCAGGAGGTGGGGGTTAATAACCACAACAGTTATCCCACTTGTTCGTGGACGGTCGTAAATACAGCCGGCTGAGACGACTTCCCTCTAAGCATCGAGGTGTTTAAGGTTAAAGAAGCCCCAGTAGAGTCATTAAGGAAACATATTAATCTGTGGTGCTGACATTCCAGTGTCGGGATGTATGGAGCTGTTTTTTTTTTTTCAAATGTCACATCTGCCATGGATAACTTCTGCAGTTATGGTGCAGCTTACTGTAATCATGTTTATTTCAGAGGGTTGGCTGAACCGTGCACATATCATGAGAGTGTTTATGGAGTGTCTGGAAGACCAAGCGGACTATTTTAATCCCTTCACAGGCTCACAGCTTCTCCCGCAGGTCTATTTCAAGGTATGCCTCGAAGAGAAGCAACTGGTTTGCACGCGAAATCAGGACATTTCACATCTTTGACCTCCTGTTAGAGTCTGTTAGCCTGCATATGTCCAATATATTTATTTTTTTAGAGATTAGAATGCTGAAAAAGATGCTGGGAGTAATTAAAAATGATTGGATTCTCTGTGAAGTTTATTGTTTCTGTGTATTAATGTTATTTTTGACAATAAACTGTCAATAAAGTTTAGTTTTGTAGTTTCTCCAACCATGTTTTGTCGCTACAAAACAGCTATTTTGAGTTAAAACGTGAACTTTTCCTAACCCTAACCAAGTGTTGTTTGTGCCTGAACGGGACGGGATACAACGGGATTGTAAATGCAGCATTGTCACTAGATAAAATAGAAAATGAAACCCAAAAAAAAAAAAAACTTATCTGTGGTTAACAGAAACGTACACCAACATTTAATCCAGGGAACGGGCTGCAAAAAACAAATTAAACACCGTGAAAGAAATAGTTCACACAAAGCAAATTTCAAAAGGAAAATGCGTGACAATACATATGAAGTGCAAGATAATTATCCTGTTTCAAAAGATGAAGAAGGATGATTAAGTTATAATTATCAAATACAATCTTATAAAGAATAAAACGAAATTAAATTACATCGAGAAATATCACGATTAAAATAAAATGTACACCATTTTACAATTCCAAGGAGCCCGGGAAGAGAGAGCCCCGCCCAGCTCTAATAAATTAAAAACCTCCATGACATGAAATTGCTTCTCCACCCAGCAACACACCCACATACACCGCCTCCAACACCCACTTCTGTCAAAACATGGTCCATACGCAAGTTTGATCGAATCAATCTGACGCACGGGGGAAAAAACAAGCAGCTCTCTGTTCCAGCTGTACCTTCTGATATATTGTTTTCATTAGCAGCTGGATGTACAGAGGCCCACACAGCTTCTAATGCCTCATAAATCCAGGAGGAGCGGAGCGCCGCTATCGAGGCACGCATTAAGAGGGAAAGATGTCGTGGATATTAAAAATGACGAAGCCTGGAGAGGCGTGAGTGACGGGATTCTGCTTTGCATATAAAAAGCGTCGACCGTCTTAATTTGTGATGTCTGGTCGGAGCCTGTGGGATGCTGCCGCTGTCTGCTCCCTCTCTCTCTCTCAAGGATTCACTTTGCGATATGACATTTTCAGAAAAGGTCACAAACTGAACTTCTCCTCCTTTTCCCTCCTCCGCGGACATGCTTTACGCACACACGTGTTTTTCCAGTGTGCTCACGCAGTCAATAACCCTGCTCTCCGTGACACAGCGGCGTGTGGCCTCCAGCAGGAGTTGCCGCCTGGCAATCTGCTGCTGTTGACGTTTCTCATATGGGGCTTCAGAGATTCACGTCCCCTTGTTGTTGCTCTCTTGATATACGGATTTATGAGCCCGAGCTCTCGGCTACACAAATGGGGTGAAGGCCGCCTCGGACACACACATGCAGCGGATTTCCATACACTGCTGCACGAAGTGGGAGAATGTTTTCCTTTAATGTCTGAAGCTCGTAGATTTTCAGTGTTTATTTTCTTATCCGCTGGTTCTTTCTTTTCTAACCCGATCCTCTAATGCAACACTGACATTATTCACGTTGAATTGGGTCATGATACAAGCCAGTTTTATGTGCTTTATGTAAATAACTGAAGATTTTTTTTTTCCCCGGATGCAATATTTAACATGAAAACAGCCACCCGCCGGCATCATTAGTGTCAGTTTCCTCCAGGGACGATCTCAGGCGAGGATGTTTGTGTTTGAGACTGTGACAGAGACTCTAATCATGCACTTTCCACAAACATATTTAAAAGAATTATTATTTTATAAGAAATGCCATTAACTTTGGTACAGATATTGATGATCCCCAGAGGATGAATCCTAATTGCTTTAGTGACCACCTTTCTTTTTTCGTTCAGCACCACAGTAAGGTTGACTTTATTATCTTTTGGTGAAATGTCTTGACAACTACTGGATCAACTTCCATATCATTTAGTACAGAGATTCAGTGTCCCCAGAAGATGAATACTATTATATTGAATTTGGCTTTTCCATTAAAAAAAAAAAAAAACACAAGCAGGTTAAAGTTTCCTTTCATTCAGTGAATTTGCGGCCTGCATCTTCTGAACAAATCCAACCTTCACCTTTATTACTGAAACCAAATTAACATATTAGCTTGAACAAACGAAAGCAGGGCTGCATGTCAGCCAAAATCGTCTATCGCCATCCTTCCTGTTCAAATACTTCTGCCATGGAAGGAGATAATTGAAGTTGTGCTAAAAATCTAGTTGGCTGTGGACGGTCAAAGTCCTGCAGGTCAACACCAGTGAAGACCAGCGTTATCAGTCAGTACTCCTCACTGTGAAAGTTATTTGCAGGCTAGCGAGGCTGCCGAGTTGCTCAAACGGAAGCTTATGGCAGATAATAAAGATAATGATTTTTACACATTCCTTATCGAGCCCCTGGAAAATCATTCAGTGCGCCAGAAGGCCGAGGCAGGACGTTGCTTAGTGTTTCTTTGCGGAGGCATGGAAATGCTGACATTTGAGGCAGTTCAAGAGAGAAAACCCAGCGGACACATCCTTTATTCCGGAGGAAAAGGGAGTAAAAATTTTGGAGTCTGAGAGAATGTCCTTGGCAGAGGTTGCTGAGATCGTTAGAGAACTTATCAGTGTCGTGGCAGTGGGCACGGATAAAACCTGTCTGGATAATGTTGCACTGATTGAAAAGACTCTCCAGTGTCACATAGAAGTTAGGAGCATCTCCATTGTTCTTGTATTGGCAGATGTTGGAAGTGGGACATTTTGGGGATTTTGTGCTCAGCCAGATTGCAGACAGCCCAAACTCCCTCCTCAGAAAATCTGTGACAAGGTGCTGGAAAGGAAACGCTGGCCGACTGTCAAATGGATTTAAGTAACAATGCAGACTCCTACTGGTTCTCGAGGCAGAGGCAACATTTCTCTACTCTCTCTCTCTCAGATTGTTGAAAGGTTTCGGAGTTTTGCTAAGCCTGACTACATGTGGCTTTGTGGATTAGGAAAAGGTCACTGACCAGGTTTCCTGAGGTATCTTGCAGGAGGTTCTGTGGGAGTCTGGGCTCTCTGAGCTGCAGCAGCAGGCTGATCAGTCATTGTGCGCTCAGAGATTCTTATAATGATCATGTTTTGTTAAAAGGGGGCGCTGGACTCTGTGAGACGGACGCCTCCCTTCTGTGTGGGATTTACACAGACAGCTCATTAAGGCAGAAGGTCTGGAGAGTGTTGACTCAGTGATAGTCGGGTGAAATCTGCTGCTTGTAGAAAATATCGTCCTTTTACGCTAATCAGATGATTATTTCCAACGTGTAGTGGAACCCACTGAGCGTGATTGTTAACATCTCTTAGTCTGAAGCAACGGTTGTGGAGAAAAAAGTTAGACTTGTTAGAATTAGAATTGTTTTTCAGTGTTACGCGCAATGAGTCAAAAGATCAATACCAATCTTGTAGTTCTAGTAAATGTTAAGCTTCAGCTAGCCGCTAGGTAGCTTAGCTTAGCATAAAGCCTGGTGATAGTTGTTGTTTTACAGGGGAGGTTATTGCTTGACTATTTCATGACTTGGCGCAGCAACTTCCTGGAGTCTCGTTGTCACGACGAGGTTGCTAGGCAATCATCAGAAAGTCACTGCACTTAACGAGCTAGCAAGGCAACCAAAAACTAGCTTACTGAAGCTACTGAAACTAGCTCCTTTACATATGTTTCAAATTATATAAACATTACTGCCCACATACTTCCATGCGTCCTTCACGTTGGAGTGGATGTTAAGCCATACAACCACTAGAGGATGTCAGTCAGAACCAAATCTTCCCAGCTGTTCCGTGGTAACGCTTCGTCTCTCTGTCCAGGCGAAGTAACATCACACAGATGTACACAGAAATACAGATGAGAAGATCGCAGAGGACGGACAGATTTGTGCATATTTACCATTGAGCATAAATGAGCCTTTAAATTGAAAAACTGTCGAGCTTGTTACACCATGTCTAATCACAACAGCCTCCAGGCTTTTTTTTGCTAAACTTAGTAAGCTTTAATGTGCCATCAGTCTTCTCTTCTAACACCTTGGAAAGAAAGCCGACAAGCTTAAAATCTAAAATCACAACTGGTCAATATTACACTCGGTTTCTGTGCGAGTTGAACAAACAGCATGTTGTGTGTTAAATGAGTTTGAGAGGCGCTGTTAGGTAGATTTTGTTACCAGACCTTGGCTGGCAGCTACTAAGCCAGTGGCTGGTATCGATCTTCTCCTCTAACTCATGGCAAGAAAACAAACCATTAAGAAATATTCTTTCAAAATAAGATGCCGCCCGTGTGTGCTTTTCCAAAGCAGTTTGTTTTATCAGTGGGAGGTTACAGCTTTGTCACAGCGCATGAATATGATTGATGCTTTTAGATGTTGTCATCATCTTTCAACAGCGGCCTGATCAGTGCTTACAGTCCTCTTACGTTTCTCTGTTACAAACACAATATGCTGTTTAAGTATTTCAGGGATGGGACCGGAGCCCGTGGGCGCTCATATAATGGCCCAAAACCGCACAGTGACTGATGAAGCCCATTTTTCACGAAGCCGTGATTGATCAACCACTAAATGGGAAAAGGCAGCTGCAATAACAGCGCGAGAGGATAACGCGTAGGATGGGTGGACACGCGGCGTTGGCCTACTACACTTCGTATATCGTGCGGGCAGAGCGGTTTGCTTATCGGCGCATCCTCCGCTGGCTCCAAACGAAGCTGTCATATCACGAGAAGATGATGAACTAGCAGCTCGTGGTGGTAAATGTTTTTTCTGTAGCTCGGCCGCGAAGTACGACGAATGGAACCACAAAACACAACTTTGCGATCCGCGCGTACGTTCTTCACATCTCATCCGGACGCAGACTGATTCAGAGAAGTGACGAGAGGACGGGCGATTCAGCACGTCCTGACAATAAGCTGCTAGACTTTTGTATACGGTAGATGCTCTGGTGAGAGAATTCAGCGCCTTCTACTTCCTTTCCTGCGTCTTCCTGCGTGTGAGCAGCAGCGAGACCCTCTGGAGGAAACGCACCGAGGCCTGCAAGTCTCAGGCCCAGAGAGAGGGACAGCACAGGAAGCCCACATGCTTACATAACAGCCCTATTGAGGGGATCGGTATTTGACATGTCACATAGCAATCTCCTCCATCAGCCTCTCGCCGTAACCCCCGTCCACGACCTCTGCTCCCACGTGTATCAGGTTGGGCCTCCGCTGAAGCCTCTCCCGTACCGTCACAGTGTGTTTGTCTAATGGGGACGCTCAATTTGAACGTCCAGACCGGCGGTATGTAAATTGATTTCTGTCTGGATAAATATTTAGATGTCTCCTCCACAAGCCGTTCTCCTCCCGAATCCGTCAGGTGGCCTTTACGTTTAATCGCCCTCCGAAGGGGGTTCAAAGGGGCGCCCTGTGCCGTTTTAACGGTGACCGCTGATGTGTGGTTCTCCTTTAAGTCTGGGTGAGATTGAAAAACGATAAGGAGGCTATTAAAGACCTTCCTCCGCGAGGGAGAAACCCCGTTGTCTTGGGGCTTCTTGGCCACCAGTAGCAGCAGCCTTGTCGACCCCGCACGGCTGTATTTATAGAGCGCTGTGGATGAGTCATTTGGCCGAGTGCCCACTCTTCGTTCTCCAGATTTACAGGTCCCCACTTCGGGGAGGGCTGCTTGATTTACGATGCACCCCCCCATCCACCAACTCCCCCCTCCATCGCCACCACCGGGCTCCCACCCCACCCCTCTCACTTCCTTCGGAGACAAGCAGACACACCATCTTGCCTTTCGGCTTGCCGTCTCACTCGATTTCATTCGGTCGCTCTCCCCTACACTTATTTTCTCGGTGATGTGCTTCCTCTGCTCTTTCAGCTCCTTTGTCAGAGGCACATGCGGAGAGTGAAGGCTTCCTGAGAGGCAGACAGACTCGCCCTCAGCCCGACCTCCTCCTAAGTGCCTCTGACTGGTGTGTCACGTTGACCTGCCTTTGACTCGACAGAATGAAGTTTTCAGGCGAAAGAGTTATATGAGGTGGAGGTGGAGGAGAGCGAGGAGCCGCGGGAAGGAGGGGAGGGGGGGGGGAGAGAAGGAAGGAGAGCGGCGGAGTGTGTTTTAGCAGAAACAGAAGGAGATAAATCCGTCCGGGGCACGGAACGAGAACAGATGAAGAAGTGGCACCGGGGGGCCGGCGGTCAGCAGCGACAGCGTGGCTTTTGCTCCCTCGACCTCCAGCTGAGAAGGGGGCACATCTTCCTCTGCGCCCCATGGACCTTAACTCCAACCCAGGTCTGTCTCTTTACATAACAGTAACGAATACTAACACGCTTGCATCTGGTTGGGAACACGTTTCATTGCGGGGGGCAGCGATTATTATTAGCCTCCGCGCTGTCTTTGGTTTCAGCAGCGACCGGAAGGAGGGACTGGAAGGATTTCTCGGACAGATTTAGTTGACTTAAAACTTAAGACACAAAACTCGCTGATAAGTTGCAAAGTGCTCCCGTTCTCGTCGAGAGAGAGCGCGCCGTCCATTCATCATGTCAGCGCCGCGGACGGGTTGTTTTACAAGTTGCAGTTCATAGCTAATGTTTGTGGCAGCTGTGATTTCACATGAGCAGTTTATGATGCCTGCATTCCGGATTTTCCTGCTGTTGTTGGTGACATCACCGCAGCTTCCTTTTATTTGTCCGCTGCACAAACATCCATGCAAACACGCTCTGTGAGTGATGGAGTCATAACTTCCTGCAGAATGTTCAGAGATGCTTATAGAGATGCTTATTATTATAGCAAATCCATTGAAGCCTGATAAGTCATTTAAATTAACAATACAGCCACACACAAGCTTTGTTTTTACTTTTTACTGAAATGCTGTTTTCTAGTGCAACTTCTCCACTGAAATTATAGAACATACTTCTGTTCTTGGATTACCGAGAACTGTAGCAACATATAAAAGATTTGGCAAAAGTTTAGAGCCATCAAAGCGCCAACAATTAATATTTCATTCATAACGCTGGACTGGCGACGGAGATATGGTACCGTATTTATTAAACGCATTCTTCTTTAAACGTGGCGCCTGCGTTACTCATAATGCAACTTAGTCACCAGCAGGTCTGTGAGAGAAATGGGTGTTTCATGATAATAGTGGCCAATGTGGCCTTGAGACACTATCCTTGAGCAGAGAACGCAGAGGTCTACACCTCTAGATCGTTCTTCATGGTCAAACTTGTAATAACAGCACCTGAACCAGTTTATCAGAAAGTTTTCCCAGAATGCAACAAGAACACTCCACAAGATCTGCGTAAATGCCGACACGCAGGAAATCTCCCTGTTTTTAACCTTTTCCTGCCACTATTCTCTCATCAGTCTCACAATGTCATAGCGAATCAAGTGTCTCGGTTTCTCGAGGGATGCGTGTTGTGGTACCTGGCGACTCAACCCAGAGGCAGAGCTGAGCACTCAAGCCCTCCGCTCTGCTCACTTTGCTGCTGAAACTGGGTGAAACCAGCAGCAAGAAGAAAGAAATGCATTTCAAATTTGACTAAACTTAGTGCGAGACCTTCGACATTTTGCCCCTGTCTCACTTGATCATCCTCTTGCCTCCGCTCTGCAGACTGTTGTTCTGCATCGTGTTACCCTTCTTCTTCTTCCTAAAGGTCTAAATAAACTCACTCTGACCGTGCAAACAGATGCATGCAGAAAGACTTGATACGGGACAGAGGAACATAATGCACATTTTAAGATAAACACACAGTATAGAGGTTAGAACATGAAACATGACAGAGATACTTGGTATAAAATGTCATTAACCAGTTTGGGGATGTGACTGCCAGCCATTTGCCGAAATGGAAACACACCACACCTTTTTGTGAAACATGACATATAAGCTAAGGAAAAGGAAGACTTAAGCACACTTGAGCAATTCCTACGTAGCCTCAAAACTTGTAAATGTACTGCTGTTGCCCGACACATGCACTCAGTGTAAACACAGCTGAAATGGTGCGAAATTGTGCGGATTAACCAGCAGAGCCATTTGAATAACTCGTATAATAACATAAGCTTTTAAACCACATGTGTAGTTTAAACGCCACCCAGGTGTGGTCGTTCTAGATATGTGGCTTTACAAAAAAAAAAGAATCTCGCCAGAGGAGGAAAAATCACGCTTAGCAAAGAGGGAGAGAGAGAGAGAGAAAAAAAAGGCATTCTCATGGCTGGGTCGAATTTCACTTTGCTTGGCTGCTTGAGGCAGATAACAGAACCACCTCCTGAATTCATGGCTCCCAGCCTGCCTGTAAATCCGTCCCCGGCGAGGCTGTTCTCATGCAAAAAAATCCAAAGCAACAGATGGGAGAAGAAATACTGTACATGAAGAATGTTCAGGCAGAAATTAGACTTCACAAAGTGCTGATGGAAGGAAGGAGGAAAGAGAAAGAGAGGTGTTTTATGTGTTTGAGATGTTGAAAACAGACGGTGAAGGTATGAAATAACACATAAATATCCGCATGAATCTACCCAACTCACTCTTGACTGCATTTGGATATTAGCCTACATGAAAACTAGTCTATGTGATGATAAGAAGCGACCAGCAACTAAGTGTCTGACGGTCACTGGAGGCGTCTGTGAAACCCTCCACAGCAAATGGTTTGTTTCCTACAGTAAAGTCTGCTGGTTGAATTCAACATGTCTGTTGTTAACTGCCTGTCGGGGGAAGCAAGTAATAAGTTAAAACTAAACAACTAATATCGTTAGGTATGCCCGCTTATTGGCTAGAAGATTTAGCGATGATGTGATTAAAACCAGGAAAGTGTGAAGAATGAGACAATATCATTGATTTTATAAAATGTGAAGGGAGCTTCTTGGTTTGCATTCGTCCTTATAGCCAGCAGGGGGCGACTCTACTGGTTTCAAAAGGAAGTCTGATTGAATGTAAGCTTATGAGAAAATGACCCTGCTTCTCACTTTATTTGTCACCTCCTTGAAAAGTTTCCTAATGAGTTCATGGTTTCAATCACTGGTTTCAAGTCTTCTTCAATACAGCATGATGTTCATTTTGTCATGTCCTTGGGGGTTTTCAGTCAGATCCAGTCAGGATATCCTGCTCAGCTCCACCCCCTCGTCCAAATATGGTGACTTTAGGCACCAAAAGGCAATGATGGTGACCTCTATAGAGCCAAACTCGCTGGTCCCAGAATTTGCTGCTTTTTGTCGTCTGATAATACACTTCACAATCTTAGTGTCTTAGTATTTTAAAGCAATTTGAGGACATCACCACATTTTAAGGATCCAATGATTTGCTGTTTAATCGAGAAAATAACCAGCAGATTAATCGGAAATCAGAATAGTTGCAAATCCAACTGACCACCACGACACTTTTCCTGCTAAGAGCATCAGCACTACAGGGAGTTATATGGTTAAAATACAAAAAGAGCTGCACCGCAACTGCACACTGATTTAAGAAAAAAGCACTAGATGCATGTGTGGTAGCTCAGCAGCTGCAGCAGAAATTGTAGTTAATGAAGGCTTTTTTTTTATAGCGCTGCTTTGATCACAGAGAGCTGGCTGAACCACATCAGCGAGAGTTCGGTGACGCACTCTCAAACACACAAAGAGCCAACCTCATGGTCAGCGTTTCTCCGTCTCTCCACTTAGATCACCACCAATCTCTTTCTTTGACCCGGCTGGCCTGCGCTCCCCCCGCACTGCAGCCCTCTCAGGCCGGCAGTGCTTTGGCCAGCTTTGTCAGAGAAAACAACGAGGATGTGGAGCGGCAACGCAGACAGTAGTGCAGCAGTGGCCAAAATGAAAACACGCTTATCTGGCCGAAGCCCATAGGCGCTGTCCATTGGCTGTCCAAAGAATTGGGCAGCGAGTCAACAGGAAGCTTTATTGGTGCGTGCCCTCTGAGTTTGGGCATCACACAGATATGTGTGCGGACAGAAACACAGAAGATAACAGGCAGAGTCAGACACAAGCACGAGTCTGAGTCTGGGAACACACTTGTTTATTTTTGAACCAAGGTTCCAAGAAATCCTTAAAAGTTCCTGATGTTAAGGGGGGGAAAACTCACGGCCTGAGAGTTTTTAAGAAAAAGCCGGGATACGGGACCCAAAGAGCGGTCTGCCGGGTCCTGTGTTTGTTTAACCCAACCAACCAGTCCGTCCTTCCTGTGCAGACTTTCTTGCATTTTATTACACTTCTCCTGACTTCCTCCTTTGCTGCAGTCACTATAACATGATCACTAGAGGTCACCGTCTGACACGAAACATAAATATTGGTCGCAGTAAGCTGCTTCAACCTATATGGTAATTTTTCCAACACATCTTCCATACCTGATCACCTGAATAGATCGATATCACAAGACATCATGAGCGTTGCAGCATAACAGCGACACTTTTTGGACGTTTTTTGGTTAGGTGTAGGCAACAAAAAGACTCGGTTAGGGTTGGGAAAACATTGCGGTTTGAGTTAAAATCGCTACCTTACTGCTGCAACTTCTCGTACAAACATAACTTCACCGTTGACCTCTTGTTTTACACTGGACACTGAACATCCGTCTGTTGAGGCTCTAGGCTTCTTTAACTCAAAGTTCCATCCTCGACCTCTTCCCCAAATGGACTTTTCACTCTCTAAACTACTTCTCCTCACTTCCTCCTTTGCAGCTGTTGTAATTACTACAGCCGCTAGAGGTCACAATTTAACAACTAACAAAAATATTGTCTGAATCTCAAACTATGTTAGTCAGTCAGGTCCTTTGAAGTCTTTGAATTTGATGGTTAAGAAGGTGTCAGAACTCTGTCAAACCAAATATGGTGTTATTCATATTCCATATCCCACCTCATCAGTCACTAAGTATACATATGAAGTGGGCTGTAAGGCTCATAGATGATGATTGATGAATGTCAGATTTATCTGTACTTTCTATCACAATAATGTTTCTCCCCCCTGACAGGCCTTTTAATCTCCCGAGGCAATCTCGCAAATGAAAACAATGATCGATGCTTCTATGATACATGACCAGAGTGAATTTATTCATAATGAAATGACTTCAGGTGAGTGGAAATCATGAGAAGCGTTTTTCTTAAGACCCAGCTGTCAGGATTTCCCTCAGTCCTCCGTCGTTCTCTTTGGTTCTCATGGGGGGAAAGAGACAAGATGGGGAAGTTGCTCTGCCTCCAGGAGTCCCACAATAAATCAGAAGTCAGGTTTCTATAACCCTGTCTGAACTGTCTGAAAAGTTCAAAGGGCTTTCCCACAGGCCAGCCTGACTCAACCTGGCAATTTTGGCTGTGGGGAGTGCAGGTGTGCATCTGCCCTGAAGCCCTCATCAGCGCTGAAAGGTGATATTAGAAGGTATTAGTGAGCGAAGTAACAGATACTTTGCTAAGTCTGCTCCTTTTTTTCATTCTCAGTCGTGGACGAAAGGGAGGCTCGCTCATTTCCTCGAGTGCAAAGGATGTTTGTCTGCGTCTTTTCCTTCCAACGTGATTGTTAACGGATGTTTCGTCTTTTCCGTATCGTAGCAATTAGGATGGAGGCTTTAATATCTCAAACATGTGTAAACAAAGCTGCAGATTGAGGTGAATGACAAGTTATCACACAGAAACAATGCCAAAAAAAAATCAACTTAAATCTAATCCTTTTCCCAGTTAACCTTCAGAAAATCATTTCAGCAGTTGCATCTTTATCTGCATTTGTACGCTACTGTTAGGCTTAGCACTTACGACACCCTGAATCTAAATCAAATCTAATTTGGATATCAGACAAACAGTCGTTGGGGGGATCATTTGTTTTGGGTCATGGGGTGCATGAGGAGTGTGCATTCCCGGCATGCGCACCACACAGATTTACAGTCTCAAGGCCATGAGTGCATGACGTACACTTGTGGAATTGGTGATCAGTCATAGTGAGATATGTTTACATAACCGTAAAGATGACTACATGTTTCACACAGACACTACATGCATGTGAGAGCACAGGAACGCAGTACAGAGGAGAACATACACGACACAATCGACAGAATAGATGTTGGCAGTGCACACTTCTGTGTACTGCAGATACGTTGAATTTTTCATTTGATATGTTGACGGTTTACATTTCTTTATGTTCAGTTTTCTATTTTTGTGTTCTGACAAAGTAGTGCTTATGGTCTGGTTAGGTTTACCAAGTTCCCTTGCCCAATTTACAATGCAGGAAATTGTTCCTGCATCTCTTAAAATACCTGCATAACTGTCCTGCTGTCTTGTCAAACATATCGGGTCTTGTTGCCACTAACACAGCTGGAAAAGACAGGAAAAGGTCCTGTGGTTTTTCGGTCCGGTTAGGTTTAGGCACAAAAGTGCTTGTTGGGTCTAAACACAAAAACTACTTGGTTAGGACAGGAGAAGATCAAATGTAAGGTTAAAATAACTGTGTTCAGTCTCGTAACTTTGATGTCACTCATGTCAAGTTACGCAACCAATAACAGAAACGGACAAACTCTGACTTTTCTCACTCTTACCTCACCTACAGCGTCAAACTGAGAAGCGTAGGGCCACTGACCAGGCAGCCATCTCACTTTAACACCACTGCCACCACCGTCCCTTCTTCCTCTGGACATGAACTCAGCTCATATGCGTGTGTAAAGCATACAAATTTATTTTCAGCGGTTTGCAGAAACTTATAATGCCCAGATTTCATTCAGTGACACTGCTGACGAACACGTCGCAGCCTGACAGGGTGTTTAGTGCGTCTGGTTGACATGAAACCTGAATTCTCTGACAATATGATGATGACACCCGGCTAAACGCGCGTTCAAAAAAAAAAACTAGTGTCGTGTTGACTTTAGAGAGCCCTCGAGGTTTTTTACTCTTGGATCCGTATGCGCTGCACCTTTCCAGAAGCCTCTTCTGAAGTATCAGTCTGCCTGTATCACTGATGTAATGTTTCAGCCTCCCAGCATTGCGTGCAAGTGTTCAAGTGACAACAGCTGCCAGCCCTCACCAAAACTCAACACTCCTAACATTTTAATGGGATATTAATCCCCCGCGGTAAGTAGTCGCCGGAGCTGTCAGTGGTTCACTCGTAAGGATTTTGGTATTCTAACAAACCTCAAAGTGTCGCCGTGCATACTTTAAAGATGCTTGGAATTAGTCAGGAGTTAATCTCACGTTATACTGCAAGTTACCGCTGAAATAAATAGGATGAGCAGAATGTCTGTGGTTTCATACCGATGGCTGAGCTTCCATTAATGACATTTTGGGATTGATGCTTGTGATTGTCAGTTTTGGCTTTGGAAGTGAAATATCGGAGGATCATTCAGTTTTGTTTTGTTTTTTTAGCACATTTGCCATAAATAAATACACTTTACACTTCTCACAGCCAGTTTGCAAAGCAAAACATAATTTACTGCCGACCCTGAAGGCTGCCTCTGGTTTGCATTTCAGCGAAGCATGACCACCAACTTTGGGAAACTTGAAACTAGCTTAAGATACAGCGACCAATCCATCATGGTAAACATTATGTACTGGATTCCTTTCTTGTCCATTGCACTCGAGAAACAAAAAAAAGACAGCGTTATCTGATAGAGGCTGTGTTTGGAACAAATGAGCCGAAACGCACAGAAAGACAGGTACAGTCCATCACAAACTCGCTTTTATCTCTGTGTTGGTTTTCTTTATGATTATCATGTCAAAGCTCTGAACTCTCAGTCGGGTCCGAGCCGTGTTTCCTTTTTCCTACGCTTGAAATTGATTCCCCTTACATAATGGTATATTTACAGCCGCCTTGGCAGGACACACAGAGATGGCTCTTTATTTAGTTGGCATGAAATCAGAACAGAGACACTTGGCTTTCTGACAGTGCTGCGACCTCCGTGAACGGACTGACCCGCGGCTTCACCCGACTGTCCTCATGACAACTCATTAAAACTCGGCTGGCTCGCACCACTCAACAGCTGCTTTTTGGCCGGAGCAGCTCTCTCCCTTTGTGTGTGAGGACAGAGGAGGTAATGTGAAGTGACTTTTATCGAGGAATACATTTTTTGATCGTCAAGATTTGCATCGGCGCTTGTGGCTTCAGGACCTGAGCACTCAAGGTATCGTGTTTGCCTCTCAGTGGCCATTATTCTCAATTTTTTTGGTGCCATGATTACCTTCTTCCCTGTGGGCGCCTGAAGAGGGACAGTAGAGCCAAACAACCCTCGTCCCCTTTGACCTCCCCACTCCTTATTCACTTTGTTTCTCATTCAGCATCAGATGGTAATGGATAGCCATAGAACCTCTATGGAGTCTGTGTTCTCCACCAGACAATGTCTCTGGGGGACTCAGATGGAGGCTAATGTTGTGGTGTCTGCCTTCAGATTATGTCGATTGACAGGCCGGGACCACCGTGACACCAGGAAGAGAATGAGCCATCGATACCTTACTGGGGGTGAGGTGAAACAGGACGCCTGCTGCAGATACATGGGAAGATGGAGACATACACAAGGAGTAGCACTGCACTTCGACAACATCGTCAGACTCACAGTTTAGCGATGTAAAGGAAATTGATACAATAGAACCAGAGGCATTTTTGACTCACCCTGAGTGCACTGAAAGTCTGAGAAAGCTTTTCGAACTCAACACCTCTAGATGTTTTCCATCGCTAAACGTGCCTTAAGCCAACCGATGATGACTCCAGTGACATCAATGGAAGCAGTTCATCAGAGTCCACTCAGCACCCACTGGGAGCTTTTTACAACTTTAAGCATATGTACAGTTACGTGTGTCAACCTGAATCTGAAAAATAAGTCAAAATATACTACTTTATCAGTGTGATCTCATGGGGAAGCAGACCTAAACAAAATGGAGATCAGCTTGGTGCAACAAGTTGCTGTAGTAACGCGGTGCAATGAGAGATGAAAACAAAAGCAAAGAGAACAGGGCCGGATGAGGGGGGGGGACGCCTGTCAACACGGGTTTTCTGTTCTTCAGCGAGGACTGGAGATGAGACTTCAGTTTTATTTTCTGGCACCAGCGGTATGCTAGCAAACCACAAGGGCTAGAAGTTTGATCGCTGCTTCGTAGGTCAGTCAGCACCTCCGGGATGCCTCTCTCACGGCTGATTGTGTTCCAGCTCGGAAAGTTCTCACGTTATCATCCAAAGTTTAAATTGTGAAAATCAAACATTTGAGTACTCCAGGAGGCTGAAGACTGGATCTGTGAACCATCACATTAATAGATGATCTGTGCCAAACAGCGTGATTTTAATGGCCGCTGCACTGCATTGTTGTCCTAACTTCACCTCAACATAGTATTCATATCAATCAGTAATGGAGGTTAATTTGATTCCACTTGCGAAAAGTCAACATTACGTCGTCGTGCTCAAACCAGTTAGTGGTTGGAGATGTTAACAAAGCACTGCAGTGTGAATGGGACGTCCCGTGTTTGCTTGTGGGGTCGTGCCCCGAGTCAAACCAGTGGCCTTTTCAAACCCAAACCTACGGAGAGATCAGCCTATTGTTCCCATTACAGTGCTAAGAGAGGTATGTGGGTGTGTGTGTGTGTGTGTGTGTGTGTGTGTCTGCTCCCCAACCCCCTCTTCAAACCTCACCTCCCTCCCCTCCTCTCCTTTCTCTTTCACACCCTCTCAGCTGTGCTCACTCACTCATCCTGAGCCGGGCCAAAAAGTGGCCGAGCAGCTCTCCAGTCAGGAACTCCCGTCCTCAAGTTAACCCAGGCGGCCGCCGGCACTCTGAAAAAACCCATTCAGGGAGCCTTTTTCTTTTCAGTAGCGTGAAAGAGACATGGAGATGGTTCATCAGGCGATTTATAGTTTACCACAGTATGGATTATCTGGTTTGCTCTCCTCACACCAAGGTAACAGTAACTGTTTTTTTGGTTTTTGTTTGTTTATTTCTACTATTTTGAGCTTGTTGATATATTATACGTATCTCTTTACTCTAATAATCAGAATATATTTCTTCAAACAAACACTGAGACTTCTTTGTTGTAACAGCAGCACTCTGCAGAGGGATTAGGTCATCCGGAGGTGATATCATTCATGAATGAAACTCGCTCGTAAGCCAAAAAACTGTGATAGTTTTTGTGTTTCCACTTTTAATCCCGGTCGTCATTCCGTATGAATGAACGAACATTTTCGCGTTTGTAGCCCTGGCTCGTTGCTCGCTGAGTTACTTCCTGTCTGTCTGAGGTATTTATGATGTGTGGACTTCTGAGAAGAGACTATCATTAGACACAATATTGAATCTCAACTTGCCCCTGCTTGCATGCAAACAAGGAGCCTCAACCGAGAAGACAACGGAGAACAGACACCAGTGTAGTCACTTAATCTCCCACTGTACACACACACAGACACACACACACACTGGGCGAATTTTATGACATATTTTTGTCATTTAAAGCTAAACAAGGTACTTACTGTGTCTGCATTGTTTTGCAGCCAGCAGCAGCTGCTTCCTCCGCTTGGCAAGCAGCACAATCAGAGTCTGGAAGAACTTCACATTTTCATTCTCACAAGAAGTCTCCCAGAAAATCTAATCCACTTTTAAAAACCTCCTGAATCATTATTTAGGTCATTTTTCTTTTTTTTAACACTTTCAACACTCCACTCCCTTTTGGCCAATGTCTGCTGAAATGAAAACAAGCTGGCCATTTCTTTTCGTTAGACTGTCGCAATGAAGTTAACAGAGTTTTCATGGATTTGTCACATTGTTGGACTGCTTTGAAAGTAATGAGACACTTTTTTTTTTTTTTGGTTAA
>CAEMYA010000179.1:12979072-12992098 GCA_903131615.1 Diplodus sargus | reverse complement strand
AAGTAATGAGACACTTTTTTTTTTTGGTTTAGTTTTATATCTTGATCATTTTAACAGGCCTTTCTTTTTGGAAATGACCACATTAAAGGAATAGTTTTACATTTTGGGAAAATACACAATCACTTTGTGGCTGTTAGCTGAGAAGATCCAGGCGATTTTCACATCTGCTTGTTAAATATGAAGCTGCAGCCTGGAGGCAGTTAGGTTAGCTTAGCATAGGGACAGGAAGTAGGGGGAAACATTTAGCCTGGCAAATGGCTTAGTGCAAAAGTTGCATTTTTATATTCATATATAATTACTCAGTGTTGTGTTTGTTCCTTAATGAAGCTACAGCCAGGAGACAGTTACCATAGCTTAGCATGAAGACTGAAAATAGGGGGAAGCAGCTATAGGTACCATTAAAAATGGGAAGATTTTGCCTAAAACTCCATGTTAATTATGTTTTTTACTGATATGCAATCACTCAGAGTTGTGTGTTCATTATTATAAAGCTACAGCAAGGAGACGGTTAGCTTAGCTTAGCATAAGCAACAAGTTAGATTTTATTTACATGTTGTTCGTCAGATCCTTATAGTAGAATATGTAGAATAAACAACTTTATGTGCCAGGCAATTTCTTTTTGCTACGCTAACCTAAGCTAGCCCTCTCTTGGCTGAAGCGCTCTATTTAACAGACAGAAATAAGAGTGATGTGAGTCTTCTCATCTAATTCATGGCACTGAAGAAAATAAATGTATTTCCCAACTATTCCTTTCAACAAAAAGACAAGAATCTAATCAATACATACTGGTTACATGTTTGTAGTCACATTATACAGTTATAGTTATACATTATGCTCCCATTCTGTGGCAGTGGATGATAAAAGCTTAAGGTTATCCTCATATAATTAAACAAGTCATTCTGCAGTCTGCAGCACTGCACATGTGCTCAGTGTTTTACAGGAGGTACAGCTCAGACTGAAGTGTATCAGGGCTCCAGGTATTTGAGAGCAATTACAGCACAGTGGGATCCTTTGTTGTCTCCCACCTGTTCTGAGCCATTAGTTAAAGGCTGGTCTGCAGCTGGGTCCGGTCACTTATTAAGGCCGCTGGTCCAAACTGGAATGAACAGTTGTTAGCTGTTTGAAGTCAGCGCGACTCACGCAGTAATCATGACACACACTTACAGACAGGCAGACGCTTTAATGAAGTAGAGGTTGATACTGTCACAGTTGTGTTTAAGGATGAGCTGTTAAGTGTTGTCAAGCTACTATGCTTTATGTGATTAAAGAGGATGTATGTGGTTTATATTAAGAATTTAAATTGTGAAGGCTGATGATTATTTTCATTGTAGATTAATCTGTTGATTATTTTCATGAATAGTTTATTAGTTCTTTGGTCTTTTAATGTCAGAAAGCCCACGTTAACATCTTCAAATGTCTTGTTTTGGTCAAACCTTAAAGTTTTTCTATTTGGTGTCACAGTAAGAAATTATTCACATTTAAGAAGATGGAACCAGATATATTTGACCCTGTTCTTGCCTTACAAAGTTAATCAAAGAAATGATTGAATAGTTGACAACTAATTGAACAATACATTATTGTGGCAGCTCTAATTGTATTAAAGGATAAGTTCACCCAAAAATTTAAATGAAGTCATTATCTCCTCATTCCCATGCTGAGGGAAAGTCTGGTGAAGTTTTGTCGTCCATAAAACATTTCTGGAGCTTCACAGCATTGCAGCATTCTCTTAAATAACTGAAGTAGATGGGGACTTGTTTTAAAACGTTAAAAGCAAGACACAAAAAAAACACAACAGGCTCCACTGCGGCGTCTATCGTCAGTGGGACTACAGTTGAGAACTGAAGGGCGTTCTCTCTTTTCCTGAACTTTTTTTCATGAAGTCTCAAGGTGAATGAGAACTCCTGCTCTGCCTTCTCTGATACAAGCTGTCCTCTGAAGTGCCGGTGCTTCACGCCTCTGCAAGGCTGACAATTGTTCACCGCTGAGTTTGTAAAAGTTTGCGGCGGTGTTGCCGGAGCGTGGTGAATCGGGGGAATTGTGACAGCTGTCACGGTTGTCTCCTCAGGTACAGCCGCGCTGTGCGAGAAGCTCCTCGACTGTCTCCGGCGGTGAACTCCTGCTAGGATCGGTCTCATTTATGGAGCGATGATTGAGGGATTTTCATTCTTTTTTTTTTCTTTCTTTTTTTTTGGAGACACAGTGCCAGTCACGCTACCAGCAGTCTGAGGATTGTGTGGTGGAGAATGATGCCTGCAGGCGGTTTAAGAGTCTGGGGAGCTTCCAGTGAGTTTATTTAGTGGACAGTTTTTGAGAGTTTACCCACCGGCGACAAGGTGATATTTAAGCTGAGTGTGTGTTGTTTTTTTTCAATCTTTCAGTAGTTAAAGCTTAATTGGCTCAACTCCTGACGCCTGTGCAAGTCACAGACCTAATATTTCTTCCTGCGGCTCTGGTAATCTCTGACTATCTGTTTATCTGATGGTGGTTTTTAACCCGATCAATCATCGACTCGTTATTTGTCTGAGATCAGGAGACAATGCTGAGCTATCTAGGAATGCTGTGTGTTTGTGATGGGGGTAAACAAAAGTCGCCAAACACTTCAAGGATACGTTCAGCCAAAAACCAAAATGTGGTCATTAACCCAACAGATTTAAAGCAGTGTCCTTTATACCCTTTTTGGTGTTGGCGTGCAACCTCTTGTCAAGACTGTAAATAACATCTTTAAAGATTGATTTGGGATCTCGGGGCTTCTGACAACTTGGCTTACTTTTATTTTTCCAGTTGCTTTTTGACCTTTTTAAAACAAGTCCCCATCTACTTCAGTTGTTTATGAGACTGCAGCAACAAAGTTTTCGCTGTGAAGCTCCAGAGACGTTATAGTGGATTCGAAAACTTCCCTCCTGACTTTTCCTTCGGCACGGGATGGTGAGATTTTCTTTATTTTTTCGGGTGAACTTATCCTTGAATGCCTGGAGCAGTTCCCAGCGCTTATGTCATTCTGATGACTCAATCACTGCATCTGGTACATTTGTGTCTGCTTTTCATAAAAAGCTCTTTGCACTTAGTCACAAACACGAGCCTCTTCAGCTCTCGACTGACACGTTTCTGCCGGCTGGTAAAAGAAACCGTCTGGAAATCCACATAAAAAAACAGTTGGAATTATCTTGTTGTCATTTATATTTTTGTCTTCTTCACTCAAGTTCAGGCTTGTTTCATTAGAGGTGATGCACACATGTGGTCTGCAACTATATTTGCATAAGACCGGTACTTAAACTAAAGCATGTAACAAGTCCGCAAAGTGACAAAATATCTTCCTCCGCGGTTTTGTAATGACACTTTTGAGGGTTTTATCCAGCCGGTTTGCGTCCGTGTGCTTAACTGAGCTTGACACATCGCCTCGTCTTCATAAAAACCAAGTGGCCAATTCAGCCACCGTGGAGGAAAGTTGAGCATCAACAGGAAATGGCAGGAGGAACGGGAGTGTGTTGTAACAGTCGTGGTATGCTGTATAATCCTGTTGGACGCTTGTTTAACAGCTTCACGACCGTTGTCTCCAAGAGGAAATGCTTCCATGCAAGTGGTGGAAACACCGGCTCTCTCTCAAGGGCCGATTGATTTTTTTTTTAAAATGTGTATGAAAAGCACTCTTGGGGGGGGGAGGAGACCAGGGAAATTACAATTACACTGCATGACTATCAATGGCAACAGTGCTGTCAGGGTGGAGGACGCCTGTGACTGAGAGACTTCGGCGTGCCTAATTAGACAATGTGATTAATTGGTGTCACTGTGGAATCCATCTGACGGATACACTTCGGTGGTCAAAACACAAGGATTAGACTAATGGAGCTGAGCTATGTGACATTTTGACCAAAAAATGCACATAATTAAGGTCTAAAAACAAAATTAATAAGCCAGCAGGACGAGTATTCCAAGTGTTTTTATGGAAATCTGTCATTTCCTTGATGCTGGCGACTGATTGGAAGTAAGATTGTTTTTCTTACTTCGACGATCAGTTGTGTTTTGTAATAGAATAACGATCCCTGGCAAAGTTTTGCAAAGCATGTGTTTTCCAAGTGTGTTTTCCAAGTGTGTTTTCCAAGTGTGTTTTCCCGCGCACGGCCTCATAAATAACTGCAGAAATAGCCTCCACCTGCTGTGACGTGGTAACCTGAGAGGTCAGTTGTAGCTGAGCAGACAGAGGGACTCCTTAATGAAGATGAACCTTTATGGACCTTTATTATGTTGTTATTAGACTGATTCAGCTGGTTCAGTAGTTACATCTGCTGCTCCACACTAAAATGATTTTGTTTCATTGAAGAGATTCAACCCAGGACACACCATCACATCCATACTCTCTCTCTCTCTCTCCCACTCCCTCTATTTCTCCCCCTCCCTCTCTTTCTCTCTCTCTCTCTCTCTCCCCCTCTGCCTTTATGTCTCTCACTCCCTCCTCCTCTCTCTCCTTCTCTCGCTCCTTCCCTCTCTCTCTCACTCTCCCTCTCTCTCTCCTCTCTCCCTCTCTCCTCTCTCCCTCTCTCCTCTCTCTCACTCTCTCTCTCTCTCTCCTCTCTCTCTCCCTCCCTCTATGTCTCTCTCCCTCTGAATTAAATCTACTATTTTCCAGCCTCTGTGTGGAGTTTGTTGCTCGGAGGACTTCAGCTTGATAATCTATCGTGAGGTGTGAGTGGAGCGTCGCTGAAGATCACCTCAGGTGTGTGTGCGTGCGTGTGTATGTGTGCGTGTGAGCTGCTGCACGTTCAGATCAGCGCGCGTGCGTCTCGTCCTGTTGACAAGCTGAGAATCTGTTGCGCGTCGCAGGTGAGCGAGCTCAGCTGGCAGCGCGGCTGTGATTCCTGCGCCTCAGAGGTGAGCGGATGCGGTGTCTTTGTGTTGTAGTCGCGCATGGACGAAAGGAAAATGTTCAGGTTTTTATTAGAGATGGTTTTGGTGCAGATCGTGTGCCTGTGCGAGCCGACAGACGGAGGTTACGTTGGGCGAAGTGGATCAATGTGTGTACTCCATGTGAAGTGTAATTAATGAGAGCTCTGAGGGGGGAAATCAATACCGGGTAGTGACTAATCACTGGATCAGGAACAGAGGGCTCTACATCCCGCTGTGAGGAGGAAAGAGCTGCTTCCTGGACACAAATTACAGTACGGGTCAAAACTTTAATATCTTTAATGTGGGAGTTGGCCTGTGTGAGCTTTAATGTGGCTGCTTCTGGGATGGATGGATGGATGAATGGATGGATGGTGCTGGCTGTAGTGACATCTGGATACCATGAAGGCAACATCCATCTGACATGCACAGCAATCTTATAGTTTCCATCTATAGATTATGTATATCTAATCATTTTATCTACTCTATAGAGTCCATAACTTCTGTTGTTGTCGCTGGTTTGCTGTTGATCGACACCATAACCTCTGCAGCTAACAAAACATGAGACAAAAATGTTAACTAAATTCACTTTGCACCCATGGACCGCTCCGTTTGAGACGTTTCGTGACTGTCAGTGTCGTTGAATCTGCCAAATCTCAATGTATCATCCACCGAGTCAGTCTGTCAAGCCCGTCACGACGCTGGAGTTTCTAACCTTGATACAGCACCTTGAAAATATTCATATTCAGTACCACCGGGGGAAGAAAAATGCTCAACATTGAGGGCATAACATGTTAGATATTTGTTCATAGATGAATATAACAAGGCTGGTGTAATATGTGGTAAGAACAGCCGCATCAAGGTTACCTCTGATTGAAGTTGACCCCGCTTCATGAGGTGAAACTACAAGCTGTAGTCCACCGTCAGCACTGAGGTTAACTGCAAGGCATTTTAACTACAGTCTGGATTTAATACTGCCGCTCTATGAAACCTGAAAATTGGCTGTTTCTGTTGCATGCAGGATAATAAGATTTCTGGGAATGTCGATAACAACCTGTTGACTGTAGCTACCTGCAGGCTAACCTGAGTGTATGAACAACACTATAATAAAGTTAACTCTGCTTCACTGTTGTTATATTACAGTGATTAATCAAATAGAGCCATATATAGATGCATTATCTCATCGCTGTGCATCTTTCTTTCGCTTGCTCCAAATAAAAAGACTTTCATGGCTGTAGCGCTCATACCACTTTTGTCCACAGGGGGCGCCAGAATCAGCGTGAACTTAAACTTCCTTGCAGCTGCTTTAATGTGACATTCTACGTGTTACAAGGAGCGAGTGACCCGACCCTTAGCCGCTGTTAAACTTTTACTGTATAATGAATCCCCACTTGACGCTTCTATTTACTTTCTGTGACGTGTCGGCTGCGTTCACTGCAGGTTTATCTTTGTCTCTTGTTGTTTTGTTGGGGGAGCCAGTGGATGGATCAGCATTGCGAACATGTAGAATGCCACACGGGGCAAACGCCGACATCTGCTCCCTGCTAATGAGATCTCATTATGACTGACAGGAGAGCATCAATCTCACTGTCAGAGTTTGGTTTCCAAATATAGGTGCCCAGCGCCCTGTTCTCGGTACGTGGGTAGTTATTTGAAGCAAAAAATGTGTCTGTTGTCTGAGCAACAAGACCTTCAGCCCCGGATTCCTGACGGTAAACTAGATCACGCCATAGACAAGATGCACATTACATTCATTTTTTTTGTCCTGCTAGGGAGCAAGAGCTGGATGTCATCCAAATCTGAGGGTGTTTCCCTTTTATACAAATAACTTAAAGCATGTCAGAGCCAGAATACAACAGATTAGAAACAGAAGTTTGTACAGTAATAATGAAAAAATGGTACGAGAACATCTGGCTCCTGAATTTATCATTTGAATACTTAAACTTCAACAAGAGAACTAACTTTGCTGAAGGCGCTTTTGAAGAGAATTCAGTGAGTTTTCATTTTCATAGCAGGAACATGATTGTCGCCGAAAAGTCTCTTGCACATCTGTTGCGAGCCAACTTCTCTCAGTCTGACTGCTTTCACTGGTAACATCTAGCTGTCTATGAGTGATGAGAGTGAAATGACATCCAATCTCTTATTTTGTAGGACACAAACCTTACAAAATAAGACTTGTGTACATGAATCTGTAGCCCCAGTCCATGTTGGGAAGGTTCCCACATCTCATGTTTTGCCTCATATTTTTTCAAAATAAGAGCACTGGCATTCAAGATAATTGAATCCAAGATCAATAAATCAGTCTTAGAACCAAATTTGCAAGATGAGAAGTTAAGTATGGAGAACAAACTGTTGACACCAAATTTAGTGATTAATTCACCTTAATAATTGCAGAGTAATAAATAGTCAAGTTGTTTAATTCTTTAGAAAATGAATTCAGTTAGAAATGTGTGTGTTTTTGAATATATAGTGTAATCTCACTATGGTGACACTGATGACTCCTGTGGTTGGTATGATCATAAAACAGTGAAAGTGTCTGTTTCTGTCTCGTTTCGAGTAATCAGGGCTTGATGTTGCAGAGCCTGATCCCTCCTCTGGCCTTTTCATGTTGTGTTTGAGGCAGTCTATAAATATTTTCTGTATGCAACTCGCAGACCTCATCCTGTGATACGATCAATGGAGCAGGAGCCCCGGTGGTCAAAGTCATGAATAATTCAGCCGCTGCGTGACACACCATTTGTTTCTTAATAGCTCATCTCTACCTCAAACAGAGCAGGTGCATCCGTGTGAAATGCCACGAGTCCCTTGTTTGTTTATTTCATCTTAATAAAGCCGAAGCAGAAGTGTTGCAAATGGTCCTGTTGTTGCCAAAGTAATCGCTGCAGCCAGATCGGTCGTATGAAACCAGTCCAGACCCTCCTCGCCGATCTGTCCGGTGTCACGTGACAGTCTGCCCTCATTGGAACACACACTCCTGTCCAAGGATATAAACATGTCCTCTGATTTATCACTGCCAGTGAGTTAAAAGGGCAGCGACTACTGTATCTCCAAAATTGCCGTGTTTCTAGAGACACCCTGTGGTTAGGTTATAGTAAATTACTGTACTACGTCATCCAAGGACTTTAAAAGTCGGAGCTGTCTGGTCTGTTCAGACGCTGCTTGGAGCTTCACCTTAAAGTCACCTTCGCTGAAAATGTGTCTTTTCCTTGTTGTTCACTTGACGTTCACTGTGCAGAATCTCAGAGTCCGGTGAGGTGATGTGTAAACGTGAGGCCTCCGGAGCACCTGCGCTTGAAATAAACAGTTTTTTTGGGAGAGAAAATCTTGAGAATGTATAACTTTTCTTTCTCTGTTTTAGTTGGACAGTGTCGCAGCACTTCAAATAAGGCCTGATTCAGAATATCCAAACAGAAAATGCTGTTTACATGACCCGTATGAAATTTGCGTGCACGTAAATGTAATCACTGAGAGTGACTGTCTGCAGGATATTTGAACCATCTATGTTTCTGTCTGCTATGTTTGAACAGGGGGAGACAGAGAGCGGATGACAGCCAACCATGAGACCTACCTTCTTATGGCCAGCACCCAGAATGACATGGAGGATTGGGTGAAGACGATCCGCAGGGTCATCTGGGCTCCTTTTGGTGGAGGTCAGTACGAACACAACACATTGTTTTTTTAGTAGCCACGAGATCTGTATCGACAGTTTGGTCTTCATGTGGCTGACTCTAACAGATTACAGTGGTGGTGCAGGAGGGTGGATAAGTGACATCGAGTCCGCCGCCATTTCTGCTCCCCCGTCAAACTGCTGACTGTGCGTTCTGATTCCACTTACAGAATGCGTCCTACATGTGCAGAGACTGTTTAACTAAGGACTGAAAGATGCCTTGTGAACAGTGAGAACAGTGTAATCTATCTTTTCCAGTTGCAAGAAACAAATGTATTGATCTCTTAGGTTTTAAGTGTTAACATCGTAGACTACAAGGACAGTATTTCCTTCAATTTTTACCGCACTGTATCGTTGGCATGTACAGCAACATTTGCCTTCTTGTTCCCTCCTGTGTTTTTACTCCACTTGTTGGAGTCACTGCAATACTTGACATTAGGGCTGCATGATAGTGGGAAACAATGACACTTGGATTACACTGCAATGTGAAAAAACTACTTAAATAGCTGCATTCATATTCTATTATAAATGAATGAATCACTTTAGAATCTTTTTTTTTAAGGGGAGTGTGTTTTATCAAACACCCAAAGCAAACCCTGCTTTGTTTAATGGATTTATCAAGAATGATTGTGGTTCAGACCCTGCAAAGTCTTTGTATCCAACCCTCAAAACAAACTGAATTATCTAGTGTTAGACAGACATCTCTTGTAGAGTCACGTAAAATG
This sequence comes from Diplodus sargus, assembly GCA_903131615.1. Taxonomy (NCBI): domain Eukaryota; kingdom Metazoa; phylum Chordata; class Actinopteri; order Spariformes; family Sparidae; genus Diplodus; species Diplodus sargus. The sequence goes on along the minus strand of CAEMYA010000179.1, from coordinate 12,982,828 downwards.
TTTGGCCTTCGTGCAAAGCTACACATCCTGCAGCGTGACTGTTGTCTCGATGTTGCCGCCAAAGTAATATACTGCGCAGCCCTGCTCGATGTCATCATGACAAGAAGTATAAACAGATTTAGTTCGAGGAAAAATTAGCTTTGTGACTTTGTTACACTTTGACAGTGCAGCACAGAACAGGACCAGATCTGTGCTGCTGGAATCATCCCGCAGCCTCTTCGTGCTAATAAACAAAGGAAATGAACGTGTGTAAAAATCAATTACATTAGACAGATAAACCCAAAAAAAACATAGATGTAGTAATCATAAAACACACTGAAGCTGAAGTTCTTCCTGATTCTGGTGGGATTCAGAGTTCTGATTACCGAGCGTCCCACTGCGCTGCTCTGGCTTGTTATTGACTTTGCTGGCTGACACTGGCCTACATTGTGAATGAAACGGGGCACAAGTGCTGCGTTTGTAACCGGACGGGCAGCTCAGGCAGCTCTCGGTGACACAGTGAATGGATGCGGCTGAGCCGGCCCCTCTGTTTTCAGTGCAGGGAGTTTGATGTCTATTGCAGTTGACTGCTCTTCAAAAGGACGAGCCATTTGTCAAAGATGCCACAAGAAGGGTGGCTCCGCGCTGGAGCCGCGCCGGGCTTCCTCTGTCTCTCCCTCACACACACATGCATTATATACAGAGCACATACAGGCTCTCACTTTTTTCTTTTTTTGCAGTAGCAGCAGAGAGGAACCGAGCCCTGATTGGCTGCTCGGTGCCCCCAAAGTGTGATTCAAAGATTCAGTGCAGAGAGTGACGGACAGGGAGGGAAGACCCTGTGTTTGACCCACAGAAGAGCTCGGAGCCCCCGATGGGTTCGCTGTCATGTTGTGCTGAACACTCGCTATGATGTTGAATTAATTACTGGCCAGCTTGAACAAACAGTTGGAGAAGAGAGAGAGTTTGAAATCAGACCTCTGAGAGATGTGCAGCTGCGGCCTCTCCATCTGGATCTTTGGAGATTTGTTCCATGGTAATTAACTTTCTATTCGTAAAGAGTTTGCAACTTTTTGGAGCTGACTTAGCTGTTGGACCAATGCTCTGTAGAAAGTGTTTCTTTTTGACTACCCCGTAGCTTATATGGGTGGATTTTCTCCATCGTGTTGTTGATTTAATACATTTTTGTGTCTTTGTTGTGGTGCAGTGGCATTTGGCGTTGTCGGAAGTCTCGATAATAAAGTACAGCACAGGAAAATGTTGTGGATTAGACGTCTCCATGGCAGATACGACCTCTGCTAAAACCCTTAAGATCAGAACTGATACGATCTCAGTTGCTCAGAAAAGTCTTGTCACTGTTTGTCAAACAGGCGTTGGGTTCCTGTGATTCTTCAGGGATATCAGATCACATCATCACGTCATTATCTAAAATTCATATTCTACCTCTGAGCTCCAAATTGAATCCATCTGTTCTGTTGAGCTGCAATGTTTCACCCCGAATGAACTGAAGCCGAGTAGATCCCATTTTTCTGTCTGCATCGTGAATTCAAAGATAGTGAGCTCAACTGAACTTCATCTCGAGGGATTTCTTCTCTGTCTAACATTTGAAATCATATTTTCCATCTCTGAATATAAGCCTGAGAGGTTTCACAGACGGTTACTATAACATTGTGGTTAAATGGTGAAGCTATGCCTACAATGCCAGAATAAATGTTGGCAGTGTACGTTTTCTGCAGATATGTTGAAACTTTACATTCTGTAGGTTCTATTTTTAACTATGTGTTTATTCTCTGGTAAGGTTTAGGCACTTAAACTACCACAAACAAGGCTAGAAATTGTCCTGATGTCTCCTTTTAAACTGGCAATAAACACGTTTTCTGCTTCAGCGTATGATTATAAAGAAAATATTAGCAAAATGTGGTTGATGTAGAATAATGAAACCATCTGCGTTTTTATATTGGTTCTCTATAAACTTCACACCAAATAATCCAGTTGTCTTTGAAACAATGACACCAATAATAACAATGCGTTCCATTGTACTCGGACCTGCGGAAGAAACAACGCTTACGAAGTTCGCCGACATACACATGAAATCGCTGTATTGTGGAGCACACAGTGAACAATGACTTTTTTTAAAGTGCCCTTAACTGTTGAATCAGCTGCTGTAGGTAATTATTAAGTTCACAGACTTACCATTCAAACACCCATTTGCAGCGAGCGTCCACGATTTTCTGAGTAGAAAACTGGAACGCTTTAAGATTGGAAGTCGGGAAAACTGACTTTGACTTTGACTTCCAACTTACAATGAAACGCATCGTGATACAACTTGGAAACACTGTGGGGTTAAAGTTATTCTGATGCCAATTTGCAGTGGTGTCACCCTTACAAATGTTGAAACAGTGTTTTTATGTTGGAATTAGACAAGCCACTCATAACAGAGGTCATTCACCCCTCTCTTCTTCTGATCTGCTCTGAAGGAGGAACTAATTGATCATTTGTGCATGAGACATGATGAATATGACTCGTCAGATTTGTTTTGCTCGGTGTACATTCGGTACACAGGCGCAGCTGTTATGTCTCACTGCTGAATACATACCATTAGCATGTAGTGAAGTAGGAAAGGTTAATATCAGCATCATATCACATATCTGAGGAACATTCTTTAGCATACCACAGAAGAAGCAAGACAGACAGACAAGGAAGAGGAGTGTGAGTGCAGCAGTCTGAGTAGCTGACAGAACCTGAGAGTGTTTCCACAGGTGTTGCTCTCATGTGCCGAAGTCTTCCTGGTTGCCATACAACCGCCCCGGCCCCAGTGAACAAAGCAAACATACGTATAAACACATGCACACACTCCTCATAAGCCGGTCCACAAGCACAGTTACATGTGACCCCGGGAAAACATTCCCAGACTCATGACCACAACGTCTGGAGGCATGACCTCGTTTTTCGCCCAGTCACTTTTCCTTTTTTCCTCACTTGTTCTCAGATGCTCATTTCGATACGAGAGGATATTCATCATTTTTCACCCGGCAGGAGCTTGACTTATCTATATTTCACTCTGATCTGTCTAAGATTTGGAAAATGGATTTGAATCTTCAAGGATTTTTTGAGGAATTGTTGGGGATGTTGACTGTTTTGTCTTATTGAGGTTGCTGTAAAAATCCCTGAAGGAGAAAGAAGAAAAAAATCTTCAAGGATTGATGATTTAAAAAGTTAGAGAGAGATGGAAATGAGGACGATTTGATTGCAGACAAGCTGATGCATCTCTTTTTATTTCTGTATTTATCAGAACTGCAAAAAACCTGAGGCTGGTTTTGTGGAAATGATAGAATGCAGGCACTTCAATTTCTGTTATCTTATCACAAGTTTATAAATAGGCGTTTCTTCCGGAAGCTTACGAGTTGTGTCACTTTCAAGAGGGGTGAGTAGGACAGCATACCATCACTTGCATCCAATGAAAAACCTTTGGCAGAAATAACTGAAGAACTTCAACTACACTTAGTTCACATTAACATCGGTTGTCTTTAAGCTGCGTTTTCTTGTTGTGTCATTTGCCGTCTGAAGCACGCGGATCCCGCTAAGCTCCGTCCGATTCAGTCACCGTGCGGTACCGTGTGGTGCCACGTGTGTGCATGTGTGTGTTAGCAGCCTCTGTCTGTATCTGGAGACCGGAAAAGTATGCAGATCCAAATCTCTCAGGAAGGCTGCCTTAATCCCCTCTTGTGTTGCATCCACATGAGACGGCTGCAAATGGAAATCAGTCAGTTTTTTTTT
>CAEMYA010000179.1:12963391-12979043 GCA_903131615.1 Diplodus sargus | reverse complement strand
TTTTTTTTTTTCTCTCCCTCTCGCTTTCTACGGCGACTGCCTCAGACAAAAGGCGAGAGGTGCTCAGCAGGAAGTTAGAGATTTGATCATCAGACTAAGGCTTTGTGGGTGTACATATTTTTTGCCTGGACTGTCTAGCCGGGCCTTATCAGAATTTATTTTTCCAATTGATTTAACTGCGCTCTTTGAAGTGCCTAAAGCGGCAGATGGAAGACCAGAGTTTTTTTCTTTTTATATTATTATTTGAAAAATACTCCTTTCGCTTTTGGAGAGTTAGATAGTTCAGGATATTAAATTATTTTAATACTTTAGGAAGGAGAAACTTTTATCATTTCAGAATCGTACCCTAAATAATTTAACTGCAAAGAGAGAACCAAATAATACATATCTGTGATTTAAAACATAATTAAACACTGGAGACTCTGCTCTCAGCTTCTTTGATATTCTGAACTCCATGTGGTAAAAAGGACGAAAGAAGGAGGAAATTACCAACAGAATGTGAAGAAGAAACAGTTTTTACATGATGTCAAAGAGCTGGATTTCATGCCAGGTTTGGCACCTGGCATCTTCGGGCTGACCCCGTCATAATCTACCTCAGGTCTCTGTAGGTGGACACTGACTAACGCCCAACCTGTAAATCGCCTCTGTAGTGTGTTACCTGTCATCAAACTGGCCTCGGTCAATTAGCAGCACTTATTCAACTGTTAATTCTTACATATTACAACTTTAACACTCTTATTACTGACATTACAATTTGTATACAACTGTCAAAAATGGGGTAGGACACAGAATCACCCAATGCTGATTTCTTGTAGCACTGCAATGATGCACTGCCATTAAATGTAAAACATTTTGTGTCTCAGGGATCTTTGGTCAGAAGTTGGAGGAGACGGTGCGGTATGAACGCCGGTTTGGGAACAAGCTCGCCCCTATGCTGGTGGAGCAGTGCGTGGATTTCATCCGGCAGTGGGGCCTTCGGGAGGAGGGTCTGTTCAGACTGCCAGGACAGGCCAACCTGGTCAAAGAGCTGCAGGACGCCTTCGACTGTGGAGAGAAACCCTCTTTTGACTGGTGAGGACACACATGAGTGTATGCTGGGCTGCTTGAGTTTCAGCAGTGCATTTTAATGTGAAGGTGATATGTTCTGACTGTTGACCTCTAGAACAACAAGGGTTCTCCTGTCGGTCTCGAAACAAACTCTTCCAGAAGTTTTCAGCAAAGTTGTTGTTGTGATTCAGAACATCCAGCAAATCAGACAAAAGTCTTTTCTTCTCCTCTTCCTCGTCCTTTTTTGACCTCTTCAGCTGAGGCAATGCAAAACGGGTGATCTCATGTCTTTTCTTACAGCTGACATTTCGATGTCGTTGCTGGAAAAATCACATGTGTAATTAATCAGATTAACAATGAACGCATTCCATTTTAGTTTTGTTCTTTACTGACTCACCGGTCGTTGGTGTTATTAGCTCCACCTGTGCTTTTTCCTGCCGCGTTAAGTCAAAACAGTTATGGATTGAAAGTGCCTCTTAACGTTTTCTAAGTACACTAGCTTATTTGCCCACTTCAACTTTGTGGCAATTCATTGGAAGGAACTGATATATTCATATAATGCTGTTTTTAAATGTTGGTGTGATCAGACACAGTCGGGCAGTTATTTTTCTTGTCAGTGGTACCGAACCACTTAAACCTGAGCGGAGAAAACAAAGCGAGGACACCTGTGAGAGTGATCGTATGTCGTACTTGAAACAACAAAAGAAGTACGATGATTCAAATCCTGACCTTGCGTGTTTTCAGGCGACTCATTACCGTTTCCTGGACTCGCAGGATGCAAAATAACTCCACCGTTATGTCAGCTGCATGATGACACACCTCTCCCCTCCTGCATCTGCTTTAACTTTAGTCGTCCGGTAGCAACAGCGTCGCCCTCCTCCGTCGCTACCCGTGCCTGATTTGTGTTCCGCACTGTTCCTTGCCGTGCCGATTCCCTCATTAGCCCTGGTAACCTCCTGTCTGCCTCAGCAGCTGCCCCTCGTTGGCTCATTAGTGTCTCCGAGCCAACAGTGAAAATCCTCCTGCCTCTCTGGCAGATCATCTAAGCTGCCCCCACTGCTGCTGCCGTTGAGCCCTGTCTTGTTTTTGTTGTAAAACTGCCTGCCTTTCTGTTGCTAACGTCCCTTTTTGCTTGCTAGTCCAACTTTCTCACATGAAGTTCTTGAGCAAATTGATCCTCATCCTCTGTTTCTTCTGCCTCGACAGTAACACAGACGTGCATACCGTCGCCTCTCTCCTGAAGCTGTATCTCAGAGAGCTGCCGGAGCCCGTCATCCCCTTCCACAAGTACGAAGAGTTCCTGGCCTGTGCCAAGCTTCTCAGCAAAGATGATGAAATGGTAAGAAAGAGAAACCGATGGATTGGCCTTTCACGCACTTTATTCCTCCATGTAAAGCTTTTTTTAAAGTTTCAACTTGTATAGCAATAGAAGTCAGCGCCGACGAGCTCTCACATAAACCATCCAAAGTCCAGTTCTGTGACATTAAAGGTGGCCCCCTGCTGCTCGGTCATCCACACCTTGCTCTGGTCTGCCCTTTCACTCTGCCTGTCTTGACTTCTAACATCTGCTTGCATCACCGCAGGGGACGAGTCTTTTGCTTCCTCACAGTATCAAAGACATCCCATCGAGATAACACAATGGTGATCAAGTCTATGGCCAACTGACGAAAGTTAAAGTGAAATTACCAAATGCGTGTCTAAGGCATTATTCCCGGTAGAAAAGCTGTATTACGTTACTGATAATGAAAAGTAAAGCGAACACTTCCTATTGCTGCACCTTCACATTAAAAGCATTAAACTGGCGAAACGCAAGTTGACTTTTGTACAAGGTAGTCAAAGGAAATGTGTTGACAATGACAAGCATAGTTTTTGGCAATTTTGTACGAGAGCAAATCGGTTCAATATGAGTAACGCAGCAGGAAGGAGCAGCCACAGCGAGCTGTCAGCCGCACGTGACCCGCCAACTTCTCAGTGAGGTAACTAACTCCTTCACCGTGCCAAAACGTATGTGCCCTTAAAACCTGTCCGTCCTCTGCAGGGTCTGAAGGAGTTGAGAAAGCTTGTTGAATGTCTACCTCCAGTGAACTACAACCTTCTCAAGTACATCTGCAGGTATTAACTGATCGCCAAAGTGGATGATGTTTCAAGTTGCAACCAATATAGAACCCTGAAAAGTTAATTTTTTCCCCTCTTTTTTTTGTCAGATTTCTAGATGAAGTCCAGTCATATTCAGGAGTGAATAAAATGAGCGTCCAAAACTTGGCCACAGTGTTTGGGCCAAATATCTTGAGGCCGAAGGTCGAGGATCCAGTCGCTATAATGGAAGGTCAGTTAGTTTCATGCCAGTAGTGTGTGTGTGTGTGTGTCTGACATTTTGTTTTTAATTGTGAGTTTAAAGTAAAAGATGTGTGTCTCATGTTGCCAGGTACGGTTCTGGTCCAGCAGCTCATGGCTGTTTTGATTGGCCGCCACGATGTGCTGTTCCCTCCGAGCGAGGACAGCCCCACGGCCCTGGAGCTCGTCAACAACAACAACATCGACCCGCAACGGCGACAAGCCACCACAACTACCTCCGGCATCACTACAGTGTCTCAGAACGCGGAGAACAACAACACGCAGGTGGTGCGGCAGTGCGCTTGGGAAGCGCCTGAATCCCCTTCGCACCGCCAACACGTCGACAACAGTGGCTCCCCGCGATCGGCAAGCCCCCGCAATGGCGTCATCGGACGCTTTGACATCGCCTGCAGCCCTCCGCTGACGGTTAAAAAGAACCCGGCTTTCAGTAAAGGCAGTGGGATTGTAACAAACGGCTCGTTCAGCTCCTCACCTTCTTCAGACCCCAGTCAAGAAAAGAGCCAGACGTTGACCGGAGGTGGGAGTTTACCGGTGCGGCGCAGCGGGACGCTCAAGGGCTCCGGCACAAAAATGGGCACCAGTGGCGTGACGAGTGGAAGCAGCATCGGAGGGAACGGGACCGTCCGCATGGGCATCTCCGGCACCGACGTCGTCACGGGGAGTCTGAACGGCCGCAACGGTCACTGGGTACAAAATGGCTGCGTCACGTTGCGCGAGAACAGCAAAACGCGCGACGGCTCCAACGGGGATCAAATAACCAACCAGAACCGCCTGTCCACGTACGACAACGTCCATTTAAACCATCAGAACCTCCAGCAGCAGAACCACATCGCCAACACGTGTCTGAACAGCAGCTGCGAGGACAAGCAGAGCGTCGACAGCGCCACCTGGTCCACCTCCTCCTGCGAAATCTCCCTCCCGGACAACTCCACTTCCTGTCGCTCCTCCACCACCACCTGCCCCGAGCAGGACTTCTACGGAGGTCACTACGAGGACTTGGACGGACCAACGCAGGACAGCGAGCCTCCCCAGTCCGGAGGAGGCGGCGGCGGTGGAGAGGGGGAGGGCAGGAACAGCAACAGAGAGGGGAGCGGTGACGGAGCAGGGAGGAGCAGTCGGGGCACCAGCAGCAGTGACAGCAGCGAGGGTTACACTGTCGGTAACGGACCCGGCAGCCACAGCGCTCTGCACAGTCTAGTGGCCAGTCTCAAGCAAGAGATGCACAAGCAGAAGACCGAGTACGAGGCCAGGATAAAGAGGTAGGCTGCCACCTGTGACAAACAGTGTTTCTGATGACATTAAGGGAAGTTGGGAAGAGTAATGAACACCCAATTAAATGTTGCCTTCATCAGCTTGAATTTGTTTGCATTACACGCTCAGTGTGCCTAATTTATCATCTCCAAATGGGATCTAAATCCCCGTATGAGACCAATATCGATAGATAATCCGAGTGATCACAGCCTTGTATTGAAAATGTGATATTCGGAAATGTCAAGCAGTGAAGTGGACCGTGTCAAGCTAGTTTCAAAACAAATCATCCCTAAAGTGTGTTTGACATTTTGGGAAACACACTTTTAAAATGAGGAGATCAATACCACTCTCCACAGCCAGGAGACAGTTAGCTCGCCTTGGCATTAAAGCTGCAAGCAGAGAAGAAACAGCAAACCTGGCACCATCTAAAGATTACAACATCAGCCCAAAATCCCCGTCTGAAGCTCACTGATACACATTATATCTTGTTTAAGTACGTACTAAAGTGCAGTTGTGGTTTTAAAGGGGGTAATTTGCTGGAATATTTCTTGGGTGGCTGCCATGACGTCAGGCCGAGCAGTACTCCATGACATGTAATTCATCAAGTTAAGTGAAAACGAACTGCAGCTGTTGCCCACGTTTTAATTTATCCTTGCTGTCTCTTCTCCTGACCCTGCGTTACCCTCGTCTGCAGCTTGGAGCAGCGTAACCTGGAGCTGGAGACCGAAATGGTGAACCTCCACGAGGAGCTGGACCAGGAGAGGAAGAAGTACACCATGGCGGAGATCAAGCTGCGCAACGCCGAGCGCGCCAAGGACGACGCCGAGCGGCGGAACCAGATGCTGCAGAAGGAGATGGAACAGTTTTTCTCCACGTTCAGCGACCTCACCGCAACCGGCGCCGCCACGGCCACGGACCCCCGCCGGCCAGATCGCAACAACCCCATCTGGATACAGTGAAGACTGGAAAATGGTTTCTTGTGTGACGCGAACATTATGACGAGGGAATCCAAACAGGATTCGGCTGCTGGTTGGTGGAGGGAGAGTTTGGAAGTTACACTGCGAAGGTTAAAGAATGCGTGTTTTAAATTAATAGAGTAAGAGGTGGAGGCCGCCTGTGTACACGTAGACATCGCCTGGAGTGATGCCAGACTGACATTATCTGTAAATACAGCGTTATTTAAACAGCTCTCATCATGACCGGGAGGTGGAGTAAAGGCACAGTACACCATAATCTATTATTATTATTTCACTTTAGCTCCAACAGGGAGGGAAGACAAACAATGAAAAAAAAGTTGGATTCAGAAAAGGAAAAAAAAAAAAGACACAAAACCTCCTCCTCATTTTAATCTAACCAAAAAACATCTTCTTGTTTCATGTATCTGCATATGTACATAGACGGAGAACATGCAGACCAACACAGTGTCATGTGTATGTAAAAAGAAAATGAAAAGTTAAATGTTTATCTGATATTTAAGCAAAGTTATCGATGTGTGATATTTTATATTTTTCTTTCCTTGCACATGTTCGTTTAGTCTCTGCAAGGTGGTACTGAATGTTCTGTCAGTCGATGTGTGTACCGTTTTAAAAAAAAGAATTGGACAATATACTGTGTATGTGCCTGTGCTTCTGTGCTGTTTCATTTACCCCCCCATGACCAAAAAAAAAAGAAAAAAAGAGCCTGTACTGTAAATATTTTCTAGATGATGGTAGACACTACTTGTTAGTCTGCACTGTGGTTTTGGACGCATATTCAGACGGATGTGGCACGAGTCGAGTTGACACTGATTTAGGAATGTTTTGAAAGCTGAATTTTTAAGACTTGCATGACGGGTCATTGGCATAAATCCCAGAGGAAAAAATTAAAACGTCTGTCATGAATTCAGAATGTTTTCGTGTGACGAGTTGCACTCTCCCCCAGCTGTCGTTACGCTGTAAACGCTCTTGGGAATTGCAGTTTACAGGCTGCCTCTGTCGTCTTTTTGCCAACTTTTTTTTTCCCCACCTGACACAACTGGTTTACATCCTAAACTAGCACAGAGTAACGAGCCGCGGCGACAGAACACGGACACAGAGTTGTGTTTCTGGGTCATAACTGTGAATAAAAAATAAAAATACAAAAAACAGCATCGACATTGAGGACATTAACAGCCTGGTTGCTAGATTCAGAAGTGGTGTGTGTGCATGATGGTGCATGAGCCCATTAGTGGCCGGTGTACAATAACTGAATGTCTGTAAAGTGACTACACATGGATGAAGTGTATTTATGTAGCTTTAAACCAAATGTCTACACCCGGTGTGGATTCTCTAATGGGTACAAAACATCTGAGAGCAGAACCTGAGCTGAACTGTCTTTTAAAAGAAGTATCTGAGCACAGGTCTGCTGCCGCCGCAGGCTGCTCCTCCTCTGACGACCAGGTCCCATTTAAACCTGCTGCTGGTCAATGCAGGACATCTGGAATGTGCACATGGAGTTTCAAAAAAGGAAAAAAAAAAAAGTGCCTGAACAACCAAAGGAGGGATGGGGAAGGGGGGGGAGCCCGAGCTTCTCATTTTGCACCCTTCACCGGGAAGTAATAGGCTTAAGCCGAGCTGACAGCGGCACCTCGTTCTGTGAATTCCACACAAAAGAGCAGATTATGGACGCAGGGCGAGAGGGAGAGCAGGACTGGGACAGTGGAATATTTTCATGACGTGATACTTGATACACAAAAAGAACTTAAAACATGACTTAATATGAATAAAAGTGCATTTTCATGTGAGTCTCCTTCTGTTATTTTATTTTATGGGGTTATCGCAACGTTTTGTCTTCATGTGAGATACAACAATACAAGACACACTGAAACTTGAACACTTTTAGTATATGAGTGGAAAATAGGACTGGTTCTATCCCATTTGTATATGTTTTCATTGATAAATTAAAGATTTAGTTGGTAAATGCTCATATGGACAAAAGCAGCAAATCGTCATGTTGAAGAAGCTTAAACCACCAGTTGTTTTCTTTTACATTTTCTTACAAATGCTGTGGATTAATTTTCTAGTGAATGACTTCATGACATTACAGGTATTTGGTATCAGATAAAGATAACAGAGGAAAGTTCTCTATTGCCAAAACTTGTGAAAACTAAATTTCCTAGATCCATGTCCAGAAAAGTGACAGTCAGTACTGGTAGAGGAACTTAATCGTGTTAAACATCTCGACATTAATATATTCATATGTTACATATGTTAATTCAAGTGAAGTTTAAGTACAGCTTAGTCTTCTTAGCCTTCATGAGCTAAATACACCATTTTCACGTTTGATGATCTTGATATGATGCACTGCTGCAACTCCTCAAGTTATAATTACTACAATATGAGGAATATCGGAAAATCTGCCACTGTAAACACCTTTCTATCATGTCGTGGCTTACATATTGTAATATTTCCCTTATTTTACACCCCCTTTTCCAGCAACATGGAACAAGCTCTGTTCTGGTTTACTGCCTCGTTTTGGATTTTAAAGAGTTTCAAAAAAGCTTTATAATAAACATTATGGAACTTTTTTCTCTGTAACCTCTGGCAGAATATGTTTCTGTCCGTGTATACGAGTACTCTAGTTCTGTTTTTATTATTCTATACTAATACTAAGCCCTAACCCTAACACGAAGTCCAAAACCAAACACAGTGCTGTCTGATACCTCATGATGCCTTTTCGGCCTCTTGTAGACATTCACTCAGATTCTCACCAGGTGAATCCATGAAGGTCCAGAGTCACTTCAGGTAAAAGAAAAACACGTAACACCGTAGTCCAAGATCAAAGGTTTTGTTTATTTTCAATCACATACATATACTATTTATACATACACAGTTCCTTTAAAATGTTTGTGTTTACAGTAACAGCTTTCAGTAATTTTTTTTCTTTTTCTTTTGCATTTGTTTTGACTTTATTTTGAAACGCTATAGCCTGAAGCCTCGAGAATCAGCGTGAAACAGATACAATTTCTTAATTATTTTTTTATTCTTTGTCTTTTTCAACCTGACCAAAAAAAGAAAAGAAAAAAAAGAGAATGATTTCATTAAAACAGCACGGAGTAAAAGAAACGAGAGAGCGAGAGAGAGAGAGAGAGAGAGAGAGAAGGAATCGTAAAAGAACCGAAAGAACAACATCACCTGATTCAGATGAGCTATACAGGGTTTCGTCATCGTTTCAGTCCACGTTTAACATTTCTGTAGCATCACCTGACCCTTAGCAGTAGCTTTGCCTCCCTGTCTTGAGTGCAATAAAGTGTTTTATTGCGTCGTCGGATTGTTGTTATTTACAATATGACTCGAAATAAAAAGGAAAATCAGTAAGCTGAGGAAAACCACCAGTACCGAAGTCCAAAGATGTCGCGTTGGCACAGCTGAGTACGAGGTGTCTCCTTTAACTCGTGACGTGTTTCATATTGGCAATAATATTCATGGCTGAATGGAAAAAAAACTAAACGTGAATTTGGCTCATCCTGAATCCACGAGGGGATCGTTTTGAAGTCGCAGGATCGGTCGCTCGCCACATTTTATTCTAATTCTACAGTTTAAGTGACTGAACATGAAAAAAACACACATGAACTACTTTTTTTTTCCAAACACGTGACTGTACTGACGCTCCATCAAACATTCTGGGTTTTTTTTTAAAAAGCAAATCCCACAAACGTCGCCGCGATGCCGCGCGGACGGTTTTGTGTTCAGTGCCGGTTCAACTCGAAATCGCACGCACACTGATGGCGAAGCAGAGCAGCGATGACGCACGTGAGAAACGTTTTCTACATTCAGCGCTGACGACTCAGCCGCACCTCGTCTTTTAAAATCGCCTCGACTACTTTCCCAAAAGCACCTTTTTTTTTTTTCTTAGTTACAACAATTGTCTTGAGGGACGTCTTATAAAAAAGATCACATTCAGAGACAGAAAGAAAATAAGAAAAAAAAGAACATGTTTCTTTGTAGTATTTGTACTCAGTGACCAGAACACGTAAAAGAAAGGAAAGGGAAAAGAAATGTAGTCGAGGATGGTTTAAAAAAATGCCCTGTAGAGTATCTGCGACAGTACCGTGAGAGTGTTCGTGGTGGGAGGACTCGAACACGAGACCACTCTGTGGAGTGAGAACCTTGTTTTTTTTGTTGTTTTTTTCAAAAACACAAAGAATTTCACCCTGTTTTTTGAAAGGATCGCCCCGGCCAGACCCTGAACAAGAAGCTAGCCGTAGCTTATTCTGGAGACGCTGTACACCCTCGGTTTGTCTGGTCACCGGCAGAACGAGTGTTAACGAAGTAGCCGTTCCAAGTTACGGGGGGTTTTTTTTATGTACAGTGACAGCTGCACTGCGCTGCAGCTGAGATACAGTGACACATGTAACGAAAAGCATGTTTTAACAACGCCGCGACTCGGGTCGAACCGTTAACTGTACTGTAGAGCGGTGTGGTTTCCTACAGTTGGAATATTCATAGAAATTGCTGTGAAGGGTGTTTTTTCGACATGCTCGAGACAAACACACGCGTCCCTGTTTGTGTCATTAAGAGACATTTCATGCATCCTCAAGTGTGTTCTTTGTCCAGAAAACCTTGTTTTTCTGTGTCAGTCAGTCAGCTGATTGTCAAGTTGAGTGAGTGCACCGGATGTTTTATAACTTTGCTCGGAACAAGCGAGAAAACCGATTGCCCCTGAAAAATACAAAGTAAAGTAAACTGTTACATTTAAGTCGTACGAGCTGAAAGGTTTTAAACAACTCAAAATGATAAAGTCTGCTTTACCTGCTATTTTGAGGTTATAAGTTTCCTCGATTTCTTTCGATAAAGTCACATTTACAGTGAATTGTTGCAGCGATATGTCAGTTTCAAAGTATACCGTGGTGTTAAAGTTATTGGTTATCATACCGAGTGCATTTGCTTATACATGACACTGAATTGCACGGTACTCGTGTTGTTAAAAATGTCTATATTTTTAAGTTAAAATCAAGTTTCACGTCCGTCAGTGCAGAGTATTTTCTTCAAACAAATAAAACCTTCTGTTTTCAGGCCCTTAAAGGTCTCTGTGGCTTAGAACCATGAAACTAACAGTGTCACAATGTTTACAGTGATACAGTGAAACCATTATATTTTGGTTAGACAGGTAATCGGATTTATCACGCAGACCGATGTGAGGAAAATCAGCTGTTTGTTTTTCGTGCGCGCGAACACGGCTCACAGTTCCTAAACAGCGGAAATGATTTCTTTGCTTGTCAAGTAAGATTTTCTTTTGAGGGTTGAGTTCCCATTAACCGACAGAGCACGCGAATAAACGATTAATCGATTGACAGGTTGGTTTTTCTAGTTGGATTGTATTTCATCTAAAGCATGAAAAGAAAGGTGCAGTCGCACTTTAACTGCAGTCGACCGCTGCACATCCGGAAACTGTTGCTAACTCACTTAGCTGCAAGTCGTAAAACTCCACCAAGGAGGCGTCTGTTGGGTCTTAGCCCGGAATCAACCCCGCTGAAGTTTTGTGAGGATCAAATGAACACGTCACTTCTGTCACACTTTCTCTAACATTGCGAGATTGGGCATCTTTCGTCAATTTCTCAGAGAGCAACGCGTGGATCTCGAGTGTTTTTCGAAGGGGATGGGCGTCAGATGGCTGATGATTTCAGTCTCCAAAACACAAAAAAACACCGTGTCACACTATTTAATGGAGATGGATTCAGTTTTAAAGGAGGAATTCAATGAAATCATGATGCAAAGTGGCAGAAAACCCTGAAAACCCTGTCGCGTTGTGTAAAAACCAGCACGAGGATGCCTTACAGCCGTACAATCAGATGAAAGCCGTTCGATTTTCTCACCGCGAAAGCTCATTTTCACGAGCTAAAACCTAAAGTTAAAGCGCCAAATGCTATTTATTTGTCTTAAATATTGGGGCCGTTGGGGATTCGGATAGTTTTAAGGCAGAAAAAGAAGAAGCAGAGGAAAAGATACCGACAAAGGAAATAAAATAATATAACTTCTGCACTTGCGATGCTTCGTTCCAAAAGGCACTTGCCATATTCAGGTTCCACCTATCAAAATAAACCAGTCAATAAATAAATCTTCCCAGCTGAGAAATAATGGAGTTGGGGGAGCCTCTGTCCAGTTCTCAATGATGTGCATGTTTTACTTCAGAGCTTTGCTACGAGGTTAACACTCACCGCCCGCCTTCAGACCTACCGACTGCATCATCTGTGTCTCTTTTCTAAAAGCCGTCTACGCTTCAGTCAAATAAATAAAGAAGAGTCTCCGCGTGGTAACACCACAGTGAAACATACCCGCCGCCTCCGCCTACGAGGGGGTTAAACGGTACACAATGACATGCGGGGCTGTGGGACAGCCCGTGGGGTGGTGGAGGGACCAATCATTCACTGCCAGGAATGAAACAAAAGGGACATTACACACAAATCAGACTTCTTTTTTTTTTAAAACTCCGTAAGTCTGAGCACAATCAAAATAATTCACTCTACTGAGTGTACTGACCCTTTAAGTCCCAGTTCAGCCCTGACATTTACTAATGTCTTAATAATGGCTTGCCTGTGGTTATCACACACACACACACACACANNNNACACACACACACTCACACAGCCCTATCCTGTGACCAGACCCGCCCCCCCGCCCCCCCTCATGTCTGGAGTTAGTTTACATCGTATATAAACAAAAAGTCCCTATACAGACTCGTTTTTAGCATACAGTGAGATTAGCATCGTTTTAAATCTAACCATGCAGGACTACAGCGATAGGCAGGGGGCAACTGAGGTGAGGAAGCAGTGGTGTGGCAAGGTGCGCTAGTCAGAAAAAGAAAAAACTCCCAGTGTACTGGCCGTCAGTCCCGCTCCGTGTGCCCTTCAACTGTACAGAATTACATTATTTACAAGAAGCCCGGGGGGGGATGGGGGGGGGCGCCGCTCTGGGTGAGAGCGGCCGCGTGTCCCTGCAGAATAACCACATAAAAACACACAAATCAGGCAACCTTACATCAGTGTCGGGAGGGGGGGGGAGGGGGTGTCTAAGACCGAGCCTAGAAGGTTAAAATACAGCAGTGTCGTTACATAAGGGTGGAGGAAAGGAGGAGGGAGAGGATGAAAGTTTGTATTGTACAGTAGTGTTGGCAAAATGGCCGCCCACCTTGCCACAAATGATTGGCGCATAAATGCTTCCTGTGAGGAATTTTTGGGAGACCAGCAGCCAGCCAAGACGCACTTTTTCACAGGAGATGCAAGTCGAAGCGTTTGGTCGTTTCCGTACTCTGGATGCCATATACAGGATATGTGGGGTAATATAAGCAAAGCAACTAGAGGATCATTAACATATATCTCAGCTCATTTTACGTCAGTTTAAATACCACTGCTGTTTTTGAAATGAATGCACAGGCTTCTTTAGATTTCATCATTTTCAGATTTTTTTTTTTCTCCATAACTCGTCGTTTTTTTGTTCAATAATATATTCATTTTGATCTTTACTCGTTTTTTGTATTTTTTTCTCGTATTTTCAAGTCGATCGTTTTCCGGGGGGGGTGGGGGGGAGTTTTCTTCACCGTCGGAAGAACATGGGGTTGCGCAGGCAGGCGGCTAGTCACCTGCAACACCCCAGGGGTCCTGCAGAGGTCTCCAGGCTGCTGTCGGTGTCTGATGCCAGGGTCTGGTCGGTGGACATGGAGGAGATGTCGTTTATGGAGGAGGAGGGAGGGAGGCTCTCGCTGCTGTTCACGGCTGCACCTGTGCTAAGGGAATCAACAGCAGCAGGGGGTTACAACGTAAAAAGAGTCCGGGGGGAAAAAGACACGGGCAGAAAAATACAACCACAAGAGATATGTTATGTGTCGGTGCGGAATATAGCTGCATTTGTTTTTTTTCCGTGACATCGAGAAACAAAAACACCTGTGGGACAAAACGATCACAGTGTGTCTATGATGAGACGGGGGGTAAAGTGAGGTTTGGGTCCAGTGGGGTTTTCACGGGAAAGATCGTCAAAGGCTGCAGTGATTCATCAGCAGACGGTTTAAGGATATAATATGCCACATTTTCACATTACAATTTGTAAAAAGGGCCAGAATTATATTGTATATTCCTAAATGTTTCCTACAACAGTTAAGCCCGGAGAAATCTGCGCTCTAATTCAAGACGAAGGTGCGTTTAATCTGGTTGTCTGTCACTAAAACTTGTTACGTCAGAGAGTGAAGAAGGAAGGAGGCGACTGTGACTTCATGCAACGTGAATAAATCTTTAAAAACATCATCTCATCCGTTATCTCGATATTTGTAAGATAAGAGTGAAATCAGTGACGCTCGGTGTTAAACAGTGAAGACAACAACTCCCATGATCCCACGCTACTGAACAACATCATCGAACTACCTTTTTTTTTTTTTGACTGTCTGATTGAGAGACTCACAGCAGCAGAGATTACATAATGTGCATTAACTGTGCCAAGTTATGATGGAATGTAACTAAGTAAATCTAATCAAGTACTGTACTTACTCGAATACTTTCAGTTTTCTGAGACTTCGTACTTTGATGACAATCTGACAGTTTGCCTTGCAGACCAAAAAAACATGTTCTGATAATCAAGAAAGATGGATATACCCATAGTATACAGAATATAAATACATGGAAATATATGTAGAATCTAATCTTACTTGTATACGTAAGCTCATCTAATAACACGTAGACTTTTACTACTTCATTCATATGGGTAACTTCCACAGTTCTGGTTTTGAAGCCAACACGTGTCAGTTTTGCAGCATTTATGATGAATGTAGTCCAAAAGGTTCTGCAACTGCTGATTCTAACGGAAAGCCAGTCTTTGGTTCATGACATTTTTCGCTCGGGCATTCACCTTTTTTTAAATAACAATCCGATTTTCTTGCATTGATCTTGTTTTGAAGTCAGCTGCCGGTCAACCTGTTTGAGATTCCATTAGAGAACTCGTCTACGCAGCTGTTATTTTGTTATTTTGTCGTTAGAAATGAGATTAACACCCCAGACGGCTCTGTTTTTATGACTTCCTCGCATGAACTGACTCTCACTCTCTCTCTCTGCCTGGATGATATTTGCCCATCACGTATTAACGGCGGATTGGAGGTTGACGCATCCCTTTAACATCACTTGGATCTGGAGGACCAACGTGTCTTAATCTCCATTTTTAAAACGAAGGCAGAAAAAATGACCCGCAGCGTTCAGCGCTTTCATTGAACCCTCGGTAAGCAGGTTCTGCTCTCTTTGATGAGTTTATGAGCAAATCAATAAAAGAACGGTCAGTCTGCTATCGCCGTGGGAGGAGGGACAGTGAAGCCTGATTAATAAGGATGAGGATGAGAATATAAAGGTACTGCCAATTTGAGGAAATCGCTAAAAAAACGACCACTTTCACTTGCAAGCTGTGGTCCTGTAATCCCTCCGGAGGACATGCACAGTGCAGGAGAACTGTAACTCTGCTGTCTGTGCCGGCTCCCTGCAGGGGGGGGTGATTGCTTAATGGAGATTGGTGGGCTCTTCAGCTGACCCCAAAATAAAGTGCAGAACAAAGCAGGATTAATGGCCGCCTTTAATTCCCGCAGTCACTCCACCTGTAAGTGCAGTAAATATCTGCTCACGTTCAACACGCGGCTGCCGTTTTAATCTTGAAAGATGGCCCGAGCATAAAACACATCAGCGGCCGTGAGAAGGATTACTAAAAATGGAAGATTAATTAAGCCTTTAAATCATAAAATAATGAATCATGGGAGAAACTCCCGCAGAAGTTTTGATGTTGGATTATAACTCTTGTTGTGTGCCGGCTAATAAAGTCTGAAGCATTTCTCAGAAGGCCTCTGCACTCGGTGAACTACTTTTTCCATCTTCTGATAGAGGAGGAGAGGCTCGTGCGCGATCCTGTGAGGCTGGCCTGGAAGTATTACCGATAAATAAGAATTACGGCATTAAAGATGTTAAAAAAATCTGCAACACGAGCACGTAGCAGCCCTGCCCGGTTCTGAGCGAGGCGTC
>CAEMYA010000179.1:12943262-12960479 GCA_903131615.1 Diplodus sargus | reverse complement strand
TTCATTATTTCTCACCTTTCCATTCATCAATGGAGTGTTCTCTCTCATCCAGCTGCTTGTCGTAGATCTGAGGCGGAGGCTGAAGGGGAGAGAGAACAACCGGCAGTTTAGTTCAACAACACCGTCGACGAGATTCATTTCACTTGACACTCACACAGCTGATTACACTCAACGTCTTCAAGTGGAATTCACAAACTTGGATACAAGAGTTTAAGAGCTGACGTGATGATGCGTTGCAATCTGTAACATCATGTATCTGTCGACTGATAAATAACAATATGAGGATGACAAAATACCCGAACATGAGGTATTAACGTGATTTCAGACTTTAACATGAACTTAATGTGCACAAAGACACGGGGAACAAATTAGCAGCACGTGTGGATCGTGATGAAAATAAACAATGTAGATGAAGGAAAATAAAATGTATTTATCCTGTAATCACACAAAATGTTGATTTGATATTACAAATTTAAATGTTAATACATAGTCTGACCTCAGACACACACGTTAAAAAAAAATATTTCAGACCTTGAAAATCAGGATTAAAAAAACGACTGACAGACAGTGAGACAAGAACAAAATCCAGCTAAAGTGCCTTTGTCCCTCTCCCGTAGGATTGTCGCTTCATCTAGCGGGACACAAATATGCTGTCTGGCCCCCCCAGTCAACCCTGCTTATCACTCATTCATAGTGATCCTGCCCCAGACACTGACACCGTAATCTCACTGCAGGCGACAGGACCACCCAGCACACCTCTCTGATACGACCTTGGAGGGACAGTTACAGGTCGGCACTCAGCAGGAGACACGAGCGAGAGGTTTTTCCCCCTCAAACAAAGATCTACTTAATACATTTTCTAACACAGGAGTTATCACTTCCTAACATGGTTTTACATGCAGCCTTGTGGACTTAACTGTGACTCTTGTATCTGCAGCCACACAATAAAGACTTGTCAGAATATGCAGTTGTATTCTAGGGTTCTGCTTAAACATGTACACAACTCTTCAAAAGTTTGGAGTCACCTGTTGTATTGATGTTTTTCTTATTTCCTTTGAAAATCGCTATTTTAACATTGATTACAAGTTTTTAAAAAAATCAGACACTTAATAAGTATTTACACTTGAAATAGTTTGGGACAGAAAAATAATTATGTGATTAAAACCAAAAATTTAGTTGATGCTTCTGCAGTGATGCATGACTGGGGAGATTTTTTTCTTTTTTCTGTCTCTTCGAATTTCAATTTATTTTTCATTCCAGAAAACTGTAAGTGATCATTACAAGATAACTACTGAAACCCAACACTGGAATTGGGCTCTAATTATTGGTAGCTAACATTAATAAATGGCTAATTTAAAGTTAATGATGGTTACTATAAGTGTTAAAACCCTCTATTTATTATTCTAACTTTAAAAGGGGCACTACGTAGTTTTTGGAGCAGAAAAAAGAGGTAAAAATACAAACTCAGAAATATGTATTGTCGCCATAACTAAATAAACAAGCTGTTCTCAGAGGAAAATAATTTCCCCAGAACCCTCTCTGAAGCTAGAAAAGTGTCAGGGTCCACCACATATAAACAAAGTAAAACAGTTTGAAATTGTGTTGTTCTTTAAAGTCAGTTTGTTAAATCAGTTTATTCAGTCATGAAAAGGAAGAAAATTTGTTTATTTCGTTTGTTTAGGCATAAAAAAAATGTTAAGCTTCCAATTTATTTTCCCAGTTACTGGTGATTTCTTCTACTCTTATTTAATTGTTGCTCATGTGTTTCCTTTTTTCTTTCTGCCTTTTCAGTTGTCACTCTGATTGAACCACTGTACAACATTTTATTCCCCATCTACAGAAACGTTACATTTTCATACAAAAAAAGAGGTAGGTATCTGTGTCTGTACCTGTTCAGCCAACTAAATTATCCACGCAAAGACTCAGAACAGGCTTCAGGGATTCATCTGGAAGCGGGTGTGACGGGCTGGAAGCGGTTCATTTAAGCTTGAAATTGGTGTAGGTTGATCAGAAGTGGCTACATTTATATTTCATTCTGAAAACCTGCAGAACAGCCTCAGAATTGAGCCTCAGGTGAATGTTTTCGATTGATTTAGGGAACAACTTTTTAATTTAACTTCTGTCAGCTACACAATTAGGATTTTCCTTCATCGCAAGCACAATTATTGAGACGTTTTACGCAACTGATACTTTTTGATAAAATAACAAAATAACATCTATTTTGTAAAGAGGCCTTTTTATACCCTAAAAGCATGAATGACCAGTCACAACATATAGAATAACTTTCTCAGCTATCTGATTGTGTCTAATCTAGTTTTCATGACAGGCAATTCCAAACTTTTGAACAGTGAATATCTAACAATTCTTTCTTATCATAATTAATGATTGACAGTGCTGACCCAAATATGTCCAAGAAACTCTTTAGTCTGTCTAAACAAATGTCTCATTGAATTGTTTTCTTTGATGTAGGGCGGTTGTTATTTACCATGGATATTTGGATGAGATCTCTGGCCTTCATCAGCATGAGATGACATTAGAGAAAGGGAAAACAGCAGAAAACGTGTTGAAATGCCAGTCACAGCCATATCATACATACCACATCAAGTCTAACAACAGTATCATCATGAGAAAACCATCCAGAGCTAGACAACTTAAGACAGGTGCACAGTCATGAAATCCTCTAAAAATGAGTCATAATTACGATGGAGGTGTGTTGCGTTTCGGCAAAAGCTAAATATGTCAGAGATAGACTTCACGGATCAAAACAATACGTTCATCGGCTGGTCATGCACTCATCGGTGTGTTTTGCGGCGAGTAGAAGTGGTATCTGTACGACTTAAAGGAGCTGCAGATGGCTTTTTTCCCAATCTCAGTGTCACCTCATACTAATGAGGCACTTCATGAGGAAGTTAGACTTCACTGGATCGACCAGAAACACAACCAGTCTTACGTTACAAAACAGGAAAGTCACTCTTTATAGCAGCAAAAAAAATTGACCATCTTTAACGAAGCTTAACGAAAAAGGTTTATTTTGGTAAAACCTATAAACTATATCATTCAAAAATCAGATTTAAACTATAAAAAACGAAAAATGAGATAAAAAATGAACGTGAGATGTGAACCAAAAGTTTAAAATAAATTCATGCACTGATGCCGAACACACTGTTAATCATGTGATAAATCACTTGCGTTTACAATAAAACAAAAACGAAGGGAGGCATCGTCGTTATTTCCACACACCAACGCAAACACCAAGTAAACAATGCTGACCATTCAAAGACAGGAGGAGAGGACTGGATCAATACACAGCTCTGCTAAAGGCCTACTCACCGCCTCCACCTCAGCTGGATCATACCACACGTTGATGTAGGGGTGCTGTAAGGCCTCATCCACCGATATCCGTTTAGCGGGATCGATGATCAGCATCTTAGACAGCAGGTCTCTGGCCTGGCTAGCTGTGGTTTGAAAAACAAACAAAAAAACATCTGGTGAGGCTAGAAAATATTCCTCTATGCCGCAAATATTCTGAAGGGAAATTGAAACATGATAAGGCAGAGAGGGAGGAAGAGGGAGAAAGAGAGACACAGCAGGAATTAAAGAGAATGAACAGCAGCAGTTTGTCAAAGGAAGGGAGAATCTCACAAAGACTCAATCACATGTGGGTTGGCAAATAAACCGACTACTTTTACAGAGTTAGAGCTCTGGGAAACGGCGATTCACCGTTTTTCTATAATGATAATCCTGCAATACTTTATCAGCCAACCAGATCTGACTTCCTTTGTTTGGTTCCTCTATTGGTTTCAACATTTGTAAGTGTGACGCCACTGGGCATTTTTATGGAGGCGATTTCCGGTCTTCCAGCCATGTTTGTGGACGCATACATTGGATGTTTTTGGCTAGAAGTTGACATTTTTGATGGGAACTTGGGATTTTTACAGCTGTGTTTGTGGCAACAGAAAACATATTTTTTGAAGGATGTCAGGAGCGTCCAGCCGTGTTTGAGGCAACAAAAACCTGATATTTTGATGGGAAGTGAAGACATCTACAGCCAGTTTCATAGCAGTAAATAACAGATTATTTTGACAGGAAGTCGGGACGTGGCAACAAAACCAGGTTCAACGAGACATCAGTACTTCTCCTTTGTGCAGGTATTTTAAGTCATAACACCATCTTTTCCAAATTTTAACTACACAGTTTTTGTACCAATACATGCTGGGTATTGTCACAAAACAGAAAATAAAAACATCAACTGAATCAGACATTACATACTCCCACTGGTCTCTTTTCTAAATGCAGTTGCAAAAAATGCTTTTCAAAATGCCGTCAGCATCTGTTCAGTCGGTCAGCCTCTCTTCCTTCAGGCCCTCTTGAACTGATCTGAAATCGAGAACCCTTAAACCGCACACCACCCCTCTCCTACACACACTGACCCCACTATAAATAACTCTGCAGCAGCAAACAACTGAAGAAACTGAACTGAGAACAGAGGAAGACAGATGAGCCGAGCGCACCGTCTGCATTTTGCCTCGGCATTGGCGCGTCAACGACGCTCTCCTTCCACCTTCCCTTGCACCTCATCTTATCTTCCTTCCCTTCTCTTCGTCCTCCAGTGCTCTCTGTCTGTCTCTTCCTCCTACAACTCGAAAAAATACCAAAGCCCAACGGGATGTCTGCCTGACTTCCTACCTGTGACCGTACAAAACATACAAAACAGCAGCGCTTCAAGTCGCTCTCAGAGCCTTCCCACTCGCTCTCTCTATCTCTCTCTGGGTGCATTTCCTTTAATGCTGTCACTCACAGCGGGAAGCAGCTAGAATACAGAAGCGATTCAAGGGAGGTTTACCAGATGGGAGCTTTGATGTGGAAGCGGGGCAACAGAAAAAGGGGACATTTTTTCTATATCTCATTGGAAGGATTTTCCACTTCTTTTTTTTTTTTTTAAAGCACTGGGAGAAAGAGATTTCAGATCTCAGCTGAGACAGACACAAATAAACTGATGTCCTGGTTAACCTTCTGCATGTGAACAGATTAAATTCACCAAGGATCAGAGGATGGGGTTCAGGAAAACACATTTTGGTTTCGGCTTCGTGCAGAGGCCAGAAGGCGACATGTAAATAAAGTTTTATGAGGTAAAAGTGGACCTGAAAAAAAGTTTTATTTCCATAAATGACTAAGGCTTCGCAAGTAGGAATTCCAACTTCAAGTGGCGTCCCGTTGTACTTTCTCTGGGAGGTAAACGGCAATGTGTTGAAGCAGAGGTAGTCAACACTGCTCCCAGACTGGCTGTGTACATTTATTGTGACATTTAATGGACAGATATCATATTTATATTATAGCAGGCATAATGATTTAACAGCATCTCCCTGATAATCAGTCGTCTGTGGTGAAGATAAACTCTGCCAAAACATAACTTCTTCTCTCACATGATTATCTTGAGTATAAATGTTATTATGTCCTACACGAGAGATAAAACTGTGTTATCATGCTGCAGATGACTATTTGATTTGTGAGACCATTCCGGAAATGCTGCACAGCTCCACACGATAAGGATTTTAGTATGTGTTTTTGTCTATACCTTTAATTGCAAATGATCTATAATAGACAACGAAGGACACAGACAGCGGACAATTACCTTCACGACAATGACTCACAAACGGCTCGAAATACAGTTCTCACCTTTGAGTTTGTTGTGCTCAGAGTCAGCGGGGAAAAGGCAGTCGGGGAAGAGCTTGGGAAAGGTGAGGCCCGCGTACTTTGGCCGGTTCTCGACATAGTTCCTCACTGTGGGCTGGAGCTTCTTCATGAACTCCGGTGAAGGTGTGCCCAGCTGCTCGATCACCTTGTTCCACTGGTCGATGTCTGGCGTGGCGGGTCGGGATTAAGGGAAACACACAGTATCCTGTATGCCACAGTGTCCACTCAGGGTGCATCATTAAGCAGGATAATAGTTATCTTTTGAATTTACTTGTAAAAGGTTGGACTGATGATGATGGAAGTTGTGAGACCAAATAAGATGAGAGAAATAAATAAAGTATCATCACTGAGGAGACAAACATGTGGACTGACTCCCATTTAACCCCAATGATAAGTATTCATGAGAAATTACAAAATAAATAAGTAATATGTCATTTCTGCTGCACATTGTTTCTCTATGATTTGGGGGCAGAGCCAGACCTTCTGGAGAAATAAACACCGGGAGTCACATCAGATTCTGCTCTGACTCAGAGCCTTTTCAGAGATTACTTTGTAACGTTTCAGATTAAAACGTGGATTTATCGTCACTCCTGCTCATCAGCCTGACTGCAGCAGCGTTCCATCACAGTTGCGACCTCCAATGTCGGGTGTGTTCTTGTTTTTTTGAACCCTTGTTTAAAAAAATGAAACAATCATGTATCTTGTACCTTGTAAAATTCAATGTAATCTTTCATCTTTCACTCCAAGTTAAATCTAATGTTGACTACTGACTGAAGCTGGAGGGAAAATGTACTTCACTTCATGATCCTTATGTTATACAGAGGATAGGGAGGGAAGAATAGGGGGGATGCACGTATCTCAAGTGATCCCTTGTTCCATATCACACATTGTAAACTCCCTTTACAATACTGAGTGTATACTAAAACAGCATGATGGGTAATAAAAGGATTAATGTGCCTCCTGATGAGAATATAGGGTATATGAGTTTTTAATTAACAAGACGCGTTGCATGTACTTGATGTGTACTGTGCAGATATGGCTGGTGAGTGTGTCAGCCTACAGATATTGTTCAATGTTTCCTCTCCGTACACTCCCGATGACCCCCTCCTCCCCCCCGTGTTCTCACAGAAGGTGCCAGTTGAGGCAGTTCGCTGCCAGAGGTCCCCATTACTTCATCTTGCTGGAACGCCACACACTTCCACCTCCTTTTTGTCTCCGCTGCACATTGGCCATGATCCACACAGTGCTCAGTGAGGCAAATGTATTTTTTTTTCCCATCCACTAAAGTTCTTATCCATGGCTCCTTTGGGCGAGTTGTTGGATTCGCTCAGACAGCTAGAGGTGTTTTCTTTCCACGCCGTGTCAAAATGTATGACGTGATGATGTCTGGAGCCGCTCATGTCTCGCACCTGAGCGTTACTGCTGTGAGGGGGTTTTTCTGCGATCCTTCAAACAGAGTGAGGGGACGGCAGGAGGAGAAGGATACGGTCAGTCCCGGGGAACAGCACTGTCCCTCTTATCACCTCGCCAAAGATGCAGCCGACTGACCACATGTCCACTGCGGTTACACACACAGGCACATGCACACACACATCGCATTACCTATCAAAAAATCACAGAAGACTTTTCCTCCTAAGTGACAGGGCGCATATAAATCCTGCATCCCCGTGTTGACTGTTCATTCATCACTTGTTAAGCATGTGTGAAAATCTCTGTTCCAGTAAATCATAAATACATTTGGTGAGTCACATTGAACTCAAGGGTACATTTTTTCAATTTTAACTAGCTAGGTATCCTTACTTTTTCATTCATTTCGTGTTGTGTGAAAGAAACACAATTGGGCCAATCAGGTCAAGCTATATAGTATGGCAAGTATAGTCAAGCAGGCTGACAACAGAAAGTGCAAGTGCCCGCTGCAGAAGCTAGGCCTCTATGTAAAACCAAGTGAAAATGATTTTATAATAGTTTTATAATAGAGTTCAACTGGTAACAGTTGATTTAAGGGAATCATGTGTGTCTAATGTTATACAGCTTTCTCAACATATTCATAAAGTATCAACAATTAAAGTAAAAGATATTTTTACTTCTTCTTGGTCAGGATGAAAGGTTAACAGTGCAGTTACTCCACTGAAAAACACAAAATGATCATGTACAGCAAGCTAATCTTTACCGGCGCGCTAATTTAAGTGTAACCTTAGCATTAAGATGGCTAGTTTTTCTATGCCAAACTAATATTTCAATGCTAATGCTAAAGATAAAGTTGTATCTACCCACTAGACATTAAACTGTTTGGGTAAAATGTGTGTGTTTGGATTTCCGCTAGCAGAAACGTAGCTGTTATTTCTGTTTTTGCTATTTTATTCAATTTACCCAAAAGGCTTGCCTTTACTTTGGTTTAACACACGACAACTGAAGCTAAAGGACAAACAAATAAGATGTAATGCGTTCCTAAAGCTAAGTGATACTTTGGTATATCTGCTATAATAACCTCACATTATACATTACACAGTCTATATTTATGCTGCATGTAAAGCCACTAACAACTCTAATTCCCTTCATGGCCAACACTCCAGGGCCACTTATTTAACTCACTGCTGTACTAAATGGCCAATCGAACGGCGAGTCACCCTGTGCTGTGACCTGTGTGGACGAGCTGCGACTCTTTATCATCACTTGACAGACACTCAGGAAGGCTGCGGATAACTTGAGCCAGGTCAATACTGCAGGTCGAAAAGTCTATGAACTAAATTAAGATTAGCAACAACAGGGCACCAGCCCAGAGCTGATCTATAAGCAGAAGATGAACAAAAGTGGGCGTGACTACGGTTCATTGATCTACAGTGTAAAGAGGATGGTGTGTTAGATGATAAGAATTTCATGTCGTTGTGAGAGCAGAGACAGAAGGAGAGAGATACTGCAGAGGCTTTTTTTTTTTTTCTCGAGCTCTCCACAGCGTTAATCTTCCAGGGACTGCAAGATCACTGATGCACAGACCAGGGCGTCCGCCGCAAGCACCTGCAGGTACACTGGTGTCTAACTTCTTATCTGCCTTTCCTCAACAACTTACAGGGAAATTATCATTTTAAATCGTGATGTCCACATTATTCTATTTTGTTGTTAGTGTCAAGAAATCTCATGAAAAGACCAAAACCAGCAATGCGTAAGCTCCCTGTTTGAGACCTTAAAACCAACCGGTTGCAAAAAGAAAAACAATTGTGCGTAAGCTTATGAGAAAATGACCCTACTTCTCACTTGATTTATTACCTCAGTGAACAGTTTCCTTGGGAATTTATGGCCTCATTTGCATGTTTTAAGTCTTTTTCAGTACCGCATGATGTTTAGTTTTAAAATTATGGCCCCATTTAGAGTAAAATAGATGATAAAGCAGAGTATGCTTTAGGGCGTGGCTACCATGTGATTGCTAATGACTAATGCAGCTGTCCTCTGCAATTTGGTCTTTTCATGGGATGACAATATAGTACACCAAGACTCATAAATGATTTCTACCTTGCATGAACAGATTTTCAATACTACACTAAAATGACTGAGTGGCTGTATAAAGTAAAAGAGTTTTCTTTTCCTCTACGAATTAAGGGTCAACTTTCCTATTCACATAATTAAAAATGAAGCACGACCTTGTCATGATGACACATGGTATATATGCTTATGAAAACACGTTTTAGAGTCACACACGCAGCTTTCTCTGCTCATGTGTGCCGACTTATTTTCTGCCATTCAGTCCACAGTTGCTCCATTTAGCTCAGGACCGCCATTTCAACTGAAATACCGACAGAGTCTTGGCGCTCTGTCCCTCCGAGAACGTGGTGCTCTAAATAACCAAACGGTGTATTCCAAGCATCCTGTTGACGAGCAGTCCGGTTTGTGCCAGATTGCACCCTGGTGCTCGGAGAGGCTGTTTTCGAACGCTCGCTCGGTGAGACACCAACGTGCTGACAATTTATACCCAACCGGACCTGAAATGCTGATTTTTACCACTGGCTGTCGCACGTGACTCAGCCGGCAACATCGAAATAATAGATAAAATAAGACTTCAGCTGAGTGTGGCTACAAAACACAGCTTGCAATGATAACGAGCTGAAACATAACCTGCAGCAACTAATCGCTGATCATCGTTCGGAGCTGAGCTAATCAATATCTGCAGGTTCCTGCTAACTAGCCACATGCTGCTAGTTCCCTTCACCCAGCAGTTAGCACAGAATCAACCCTAATGCCAACTTAGTCTACACCTGTAACCTTAAAACTTTGCTCATGCTGCCAACTGAGTTCAAATAAGCCTCTAATAGCAGATGCTCGATAGATTAATTATTCAGTATTATTCACTGGATGCTTAATATTTCTGACTCATGTGTGGGCACCCTCAGATGGCAAGACGCGCCTCACGTGCGCACACGTGCGCACGCTCAGCATGGGGGACTGTTTATCCGAATCCATCCTCACTGAAGGAGAGAGTCGTCTCTGGGACGCACTTACAGCTCGCTCGCAGCAGGAGAACGCGCCAGGTAGCATTTTAGAAAACACTCTAAAATATTCAGAGACAAAGAGAGGGGAGAGAGTGCCTCTGCCAAAATATGAGACTGAATGAAGCGTAAGACTCAGACGTACTCACCTGCAGATCTATGATGCTTAAAAAGTGTTAAAAGAAGTCGGAATGGTTACGAACATGTGTTACAAGGCAGCCAGATGTGAGTGCGGTTTAGTTCACCTCAGTAACATACAGAGAACATCAGGCCAGGCACATCAGGTGATCTTCAGAGTGAATGTAACCACGAAATGTAAAATAATCAAGCTAAAGTGAGCGGTGTGATATTGTTCGTATACACCTGTAGCTCCCATTTCATTATTTGGATCCATCTTGAGTCAGACACTTGAAACCCAAAATGGATGGTGGCATTTAAAAACAAAGAATGATTGATTTCCATTATGTGCGGGAAAAAAAAAACAACCTCTAAATAATAATAATAAAAAAAAAACTGTTACCATTAGATAACGTCGCTGTGTGTTAACAAGGATACAGTCCCGGCCAGGGAAGAGGATTTTGTGGCGCACCATTTCTCCCATAATGCACCCCACCGACCATATATCCACTGCACGCGATGAGGTGAGCAAAAGAAAAAGAGAGGAAGGCAACAAAGGTTAGTGTTAGACACGTCAAGCTTTCTGGGTGGAAGAAGAGGAACAGTGATTAGTTACTAGCTGTTATTCAGCTGAAGGAGACGTAATTAGTGAGGAGCATAAACTGGAGTGAGATGCAGATAAAGACAGAGAGCAGGCGAAGAGGAATCGCAGAGCCTTTCGAAGGACTAACTAGCGGCAGCTGAAGTCAAAAGCCCCGAGCCAACAGGCTTCAGTCCATGGGAGGAAAACGGCTAATGAGTCATAACTCTTCAGCTGGCGTTCCGTCACATGTCTGATGTTCTGGGGGCTTTTAATCAGTGACTCATACCTCCGACACTTCAATTCACTTAAGCTCATTTGCAAAGTGCGACTCGACCGGAGGATTTCAAAGACTTTCACGTGGGGTCGTTCCTGGATAACACATGTAATTTCTTCATTTTTTTTCCCTGATCATTATCCCCATGAAAAGACGAAACAATATGTTTTTTGCTGCAGTCAGAAGCTCCCGCTGTTCTCCTGCAGGTAAGTCATCACTTCCCACCGGTATAAAAAGACATTACGTACAGCTCACATAGACGTGCTGTTGCTGTAGTGTAATTCACTTCGTTAAACTGACTTTGACAACAGGTAGCTGTGAGTTTCTTAATATTATCTCCAATTAACACACTCAGTTGTCATGAATTCTCACCGTTCTCTTTGTATCCCATGCCCAGGATAACCTCTGGGGCTCTGTAGTATCTAGTCACCACATAAGGGGTCATCATGAAGCTGGTTCCCGCAGTCCTGGCCAGACCAAAGTCCAGGATCTTCAGGGTGCAGTCTGACTTCACCACTATATTGCTTGGTTTGAGGTCCTGGAGACGGGAAAGAGCAGGTTTTAATGGAAAGTCTCTTTAAAAATGGATACACTTATTTGCTTTCTCGCCAAGAGACGGATTAAATGATCAATACCACCTTCATATATCGTTGCTAAACAGGAAATTTCCACCAGCTTTGTATCACTACAATGTTGGGAGTATATGCAACTGAACAAACATGACATGAAACTCTTGGATCGAGTGAAGGGCGTCTCACCAAAATGAGATCCCGATTATGTTACCAAACGGTCAGAAACATATTTCAACATGCTGTTTAGCTGCAATAGCACAAGTTTATGAACTGGAAGTGGCCACAGTGACCCATATTGTTTATTTTCTATTTCTTGCCTGAAAAGTTTTTAGAATCACATTTCAGTATAATTTCAAGCTGTAATACGTTTGTCACTAGCTGGCCACCGCACTGTTTCTTGTTTTCGAAGCAAACTCTGTGTCATAGTTTGGGTTTCAGTGGTCACTTTTCACTTCCTGTCTTTGTCTGTTTCCCCGTCCTTTTTTCTGTGTACACCAGTGACTCATTGGTTAATCACTGCCTGTGTATTCAAGTCTGTGTACTCCCCTCACTCTCCGTTGGTTTGTCTGTTTGACAAACACTTTGTTGGTTTGTGTTTGCAGGGAGTTTGGTTGTTTGCTCTTGGATTACTCTCAAATGCGATACTGGGAGCCAACACCCGAGCACAGCCCAACTGGCAATACGTCACCCATCAGCGGGAATGTTTGTGGGTCTGGTGTGGCACAGTGCATTCTGGGTGTTGCAGTTTTTCCCTTCTCTTGAGGGAAAAGGCAATACCACGGCCCTTTTTTCTCTGTTTTCTCTGGTCATGTGGCAGCAAATTAAAAAAAACATTTGCATAGATAGCCCGGTTTTATGCAAGTCTAATTACTCCACTGGTGAAATAGTTATTCAAATACTGTATTGTTAACTTTAGCTTAGCACAAAGAGTAGAAACCGTAGGAAACTGCTAGCCTGGCTCTGTCAAAATCTATCTTATATCTTTTTGTTCAATCCCTACAAACAACTTTTGACAGACATTTGACATTTTTCCCAGTAATTCATTTGAATCAGAACTCCCTGAGACTGTATGTTTTTGAAGCCATAATTATTTTTTCCCCCAGTCAGGAATTGTGATATCCCCTTCAGTGTACCAGCACCCACAGCTGACCTGAGGTGGGTGTAAAAGGCCATGTGTTCCCTCCAATTAAACAGCCAGCGAGGAGCTTCGCTGGGAAGACTTAACACATGTTATATCCCCTAGATCCTATTTCCCTTTGTCTAGGTGCTCTGTCCAATCAGTCAAATCTTCTGGTGCATTGACAAGGACATGATCGCTCTCAGTCTTCCCATCCTGTTAACACTGCCAACTGTGTTGGCTGGGACAGCTGGAAGCACCAGGGATTAAACCCTGCTCACCGCAGTGTTTTCTCTGTGCCACCTGGGTGCCCCTGATTACCAAATGGATGACCAAGGTGAGGTCAAGGTTTATGACAAGTCTGCTGATGTTAATCTACAAGCTGCCTACAACACAATTTAAACTGTGTTTGGTAGTTAAACAATAACAATTCAGATGCGTTGCGTTTCTTACCCTGTGAATAATGCCGGCTGAGTGCAGATGTTTGATACCACACAACATCTGGTAGAGCAGGTAGGACATTCTCTCGTGGTCCAGCTCCATCTGAATCACCTGGCACAAGTTGGCATCCATCAGCTCCATCACTAGGTACCTGAGAAAGGATCGTATTGCCTCATGAGAGGTTGGCAGAGGTATCGGATACGCTGAGCAAAACATATCCAAAAGACGTCAATTCGACGTCTCTGTCAAGCGATCAGAGGACGTCTCCCGAGGAGCCAGAGTGAAAGCTGTGTGATGTTGTTTCTGGACATGTCTCTAAACTTCCCTCCCGACGTCCAAGTGACACCTTTACAGGGTTCAAAATGAACGTTTTTATGACACATGTTATGGTTTGATTGGTTATTTTCTGTTTTATGTTGAACATTTATCCTCATGTGTCAAGATTGACTCCCCACTTCCTGTATTTGTCTGTTTTCTCTCCCTTTTTCTGTTTCATGTGTTCATTGCCCTCGTGTATTTAAGTCTGTGTTTTTCCTTTCCTCTTTGTTGGTTCCTCTGTGTCTCCTGTGCTTGTTCCCTGCTCCTTACGTGTCCTCTGGTTTCTCTTCAGTTTTGTATTTCTCTTTAGTTTTTTCTTTCTTTCCTTCACTGTGCCTGCCTCTCGATGTTTGGATTTTGGATTATGGACTTTGGATCACTTTTTGTTGTTCCACCTGTCTGCCTCTGTGTCTGCATTTGGGTCCTCACCATTTTACAAATAACAAACACATAATTTTAGAGATTTCTTCAACTTCAATTGGAGATGTCCAATTTTTCTTGGACTTACTTTAGCAGAAGAGACAGTGTGGAATCAAACCTCCAGCCTCAACCTCAATACAAGGGACGGGTCCTCAACCAGGTGAGCTACCAGACCCCCTCCAGCTTCACTTCTCAATCATAATAATCAATTGTGGTATTCAATATAACTGATTCCAGTGAAGGCAGCTGTACTGATGTTTTAGAAAGTGTTTTGTAGAATCAGGTTTCTAAAAAAAGACTAGAAACGGATACCATGGTTTGTCATCTAACCTTGTAACAATGGCATTGATAGTAAGTAAAGACAGGATGGTACTCAGTTAATCATAAAGGACTTTTGAATTCGATCATCACGATTAAAGAAGCTGGAGGGTTCCAAGGTAGCACACCTGGCTGAGTGTCTGCTCTGTGAATTGAGCTCGAGGCTGGAGGTTGAACTTCACCCTGTGTCTTACGCTAAAGTGAGTCCAAGAAAAAAACTTGAATTTTGATCCGCAAGAAGCTTCCTTTAGGACGACTGTAATTTCAGTTGAAAATGTATCCAAAATGGTGTCATAAAAAACTTCCATTTGGAGCCTAAAGGTGTCACTTGGACATCAATGGTGAGGGTCAAAAGATGTCTAAAAAAGAAGTCACAAAACATCAAATCTGGCTCACCGACGGACATCTTCCACATGTTCAACAGAAACTTTGATTTAGTGTCTTTTGGATAGGGTTTGCTTATTGGGATGGGTTATTCGATGACTTAGCTGTCCAGTGAAAATACCAAGTGAGATTCATAAACTGAGCGTTCGTTAGCCCTGCTACCATTTCTGGTTGAAGAACGAAAGGTGCCACAAAGACACAGGAATCCCTCACATTAGACTCTCATTCATCATTCAGTATGAGAACAGGATACAATCAGCAGCTTCAGATTACACTACAGTACTTTCACTGACAACAGTCCAGCGGTTCAGTTCTCACTACTGCAGGTGTAAAAGAGTTATAGTCACATTATTCCTAATGAAATCTGTCCCCTTCCGTATGTCAAGTAGAGAAGTAGCCTTCCTTTGCCTGCGACGTGAGCTAAATTAATATTAGTCATGGAAATGTGATTATGCAAAGAAGGGTTTAATATACTCACACATCCTGGAATTCCTCTAATGATTTCTGTGGCGTGAAGACGTTTAATAAACTGATAATCTGAAAGAGAGAAGGGCATGAAGAGGATCAGTGTGCAGCGGGGGACGGGTGTCATGGTTTGAGTTTTGGTTTGGTTATTTCTGGTTTATATTTTTGAAGTTCTGCCCTCATGTGCTGTGTTTTCCTTGTCATTTCCTCCCTTTGTCTGTTTTCACGTCCTTCCACGCGTCCAACACCCTGTGTTTTATTACTTAATCGCCCCTTTTGTATTTCAGTCCTTGTCTTCCCCTCTTTCTTTGTCTTGTCATCTGTTCCTGATTTTTGGTTCCTGATTCCT
The DNA here is from genome assembly GCA_903131615.1 of Diplodus sargus. NCBI lineage: Eukaryota > Metazoa > Chordata > Actinopteri > Spariformes > Sparidae > Diplodus > Diplodus sargus. The sequence continues at coordinate 12,944,949 of CAEMYA010000179.1, read as the reverse complement.
CGTGTTAATTTCTGATTTCTGCTTTGTTTTGCTTTTGTTTCTTGGATTTCTCCTGTTTTGTCGTCTTCCTTTTGCTGCAAATTTGGATTGGGATCTTCCATCTTTTCCTTTTAAAAGCTCACTTGTCGTCGAGTTACTTTGCCTGCATTCGGGTCCCCTTTGTGTAAACCCGACAAACGGGAAGATGAGTCTGTAATGACCCTGATGAAGGACACTGCTGAGCAAGAGACGGACTAAACCAAAAGAAGTGAGTTGGAACAAAAGAGTGTGGATAAATGTGGAGGAGAGGAAAAGTAGACAGAGAAGAAGAAAAGAGGACAAACTGCGGCACTGGAGATTACATTCATGCCTCGAAGTGCTCTCTGTTTCACTCTCCTGCCAGTTCGGTACATTTCCGGAGGCATGGAATTTAGCACGGTCGCAACATTGCAGTCGCTCGTCTCCGCTTTGTAGCGAAGGGATTTATCGAGAACCGAAAATAGACACTGACTGGGTTAAAACTCCTTCATTCTGACAATGGATGCATTTTCCCTGCTTCCTGCCACTCTTCCCCCCTCGGTTGAGTCACTTACATTTTTGTGATTGACACATTTCATGAGCACCAGTTCCCGGTATGCCCTCTTGGCATGGGTCTGGTTTTGGAAGGGTCTGCTCAGCTTCTTGATGGCCACATTTCTGTCCAGGACAGCATCGTAGCCCGCACTGCAGAAGAAGAAAAACAAAAAAGTGGACAATTTTTAGTATTCAGAGCCGGGTGAATCACCCTGTGTGTGATTGCATGACATTGTGACAATCCACCCTGAAAGTCATCGGTCACAAAAACAAAAGGATTAGTTTTCACTTTTCCGAGCAAACAGAAATAGATGACGGATGACTTTGTGTTTCAACTTATAATTTAGTCTGGGAAGCCATTTTCTCCAGGGGTATTGTCAGCAGAAGAAAAACATTACAATCATATTCAATCATTGGGGAATTCACTTATTCCCTTTTTATTGCAGAGACTCAGATCAAATCCAATACTGACGGTCAGAAATTGTAGAGAGTAAGATTCATTTGTCTTTTTTTAAGAATAATTAGTAATAAAGTAGGTCTTGGTGCTATATAATAGTGGCTGCTGTGTGGAACTGGCCCTGCCTTGATCTTGTTCTTGCCCTGGTCTCAACACCTCAAAGTCCTGGTCTTGTCTCAGTCTCGATACACTCTGGTTTTGTCCATGACTTGGTCTCGCTTAGGTGGTCTTGACTACAACACAAACTGCACCTTCAAACAAGCAGTCAGGTCTTTTCATAAGGTTGTGATTAACTACACAGTCACTACCTCCAGAACGGCCGTAGTTGCAAAAACACCATCAGAGCTGATGAGGAAACATGGTGCATGCTCATGCCTGTGAGAGCGGACCAATCAGAGCAGACTGGCCTTTGAAATTGAGTGAATAGAGGGGCTGCAGTGATGGACAGTATTAGTCACAAAATAAGTGTTTTCTTTCATTCCACTCACAATAGTTCAGACCCTACAGCGTACCATAAACACCAACTTCCTTTCTTATCATTTGTATGAAATGTTTACATGCTTTGACATCACTATGGTCTAGTGGAAAAGAGGGTGAAATGTAAGTTATGTATTGTGTCTTCTTCCACGAAACGGCTCAACCCACTCTCGAGGTCATTACAGCTGAGTGAGTTCTTTG
>CAEMYA010000179.1:12925803-12942978 GCA_903131615.1 Diplodus sargus | reverse complement strand
TTTTTTTTTTTTTTCTCGCTGAGTGAAAGATGATGTCATGACCAGCTAAACTACTTAAAGCCTTCATCCCTCCTAAGATGCTTCTGAAAGCTCATCCTGACCGAGCACACGAGTCGTGAGGGCACGGATGTGCGCAGATTGTCGGATGGTAGACGCGGGGCGACAACACTGGCAGAGCGAGTCCGAGCTGAGACAAGTTTCCCATCATTACCATGTTCTCGGGCTTTACGGGGCCAAGTAACTCCTGATTGCATAAGAAACACAGATACTGTACTCGCTGTTGATTGCTTTTGGAGTGCCGCCCTGCTCGGATGCATTGTGTTTTCCTCTGCGCGCAGTCAGCTGTCGTATGTCATAACTGTTAGCAGACAGGAATTCGACTGTGCGAGCAAAATCAGGCAGATGTTTGTGTGTGCGGTGGATGTGATTACGTCATCCACTTGGAGAGGCTAATGCATGGTAATCACGGCAATGACAAAACCATTCTTCCGTCATAAATACTTGTCACGGTCGTGTCGCGTGTCGCCGACGTGCCGGCTAACATCTAAATGAGACTATTTCAAAGCGTGTCCCGTCTGATCTCTGTAATCAGGAGGATATTATATCAATCTTCGGTTGGGTGTCTTATGTGGTTTGGATGTGGTAATGCCATCACCGTATGACAGCAGATGACAGCTGGGGGGCAGAGCCAAGCAGCACACAGCAGAGCAGGTTCAATTAGATTTGCACTGTCTCCCTGCCATCCGCATCTCTAGAATATCCTTCAAATGGGCACGGTCCCAGCATTAGCAGTTGCAGCCTGCCCAAGCTCCTTTGCAAATGCACAAAATTGCTTTGGAGCGGAAGGGGAGAAGGGCCGAGGGCATGGGAAGCAAAGGAAGGACAATGAAGGAGGGCGAGCGGAGGGCAGGGGGGGTTTTGGAGCGCTGAGAGCCAGAGATCGTTCAAAACTATACGTGAGAAGCTCAAACGCGTCGACGCGGGTCATCGCGGGGAGGATCTCCGCGGCAGGTACATCACCGCGCCGACACTGCATTAACATAAATGTAACTTATAGATGTGTTTGGTGGAGGAAGACTGTGAGATGCATTCCTTTAAGTGGAGCCTTGGCAGTGGTTCCACCGCATTCTGACAGGGCAGGCGTGAGACGAATTACAATGAATGTGAGCTCTCCCTGCAATCTGGATTAAGGATTCACTTAAGTGCCCATCCTGTTAGGCCCTTATGGCTCGCGCATCCATATTCCGAACAGATATGTCATCGGCTCACAGCGCCGGAGAGGTTATGATCGAACGGAGTGAATCCGATAACCCAAGCGGCTCCACATTTATGACAAAAATCCTGACTCCTCTACTTAATATAGTGATTATTTGTTTTAAGCATATGTTTGGAACAGTGTTGACACAAGGCATGCACATTTTAATCAATCTTTTTAATTGATAGTTAGTCTCTTTAGCTATCAATAATGTATTAGATACAGTGGGTTCAGTATCTTTCCATTAAAAACAGTTTTAACCAGTCATGTTTATCAATGTTTGACGCAAAATCTGAGGAGGCTATATGAGGAGTTAAAACAGATGAAGTAAACAACAAAGTTACTGAATTGATGAACTTAATGACACAAAACATTTTAATCATGGAGCTCCCATCTGTCGCTATTCAGCAACTGGCACAACGAAATCCAAACGCATACTGAGGCTACTGGATAAATGGATACAAATTTTAAAAAAAAATTATTTTATTTTCATGTGTTTGACGAGGAAGTAAAAAACTTTAACATACGATACGTGTTCAAATGAATGTGAGGACCATCATTTTCATTGAAACGTCTGATTTGGTCTGACTGAAACCTCAGCGTGACAGGAAACCTCTTCAAAAGGGTCCATTAATCAGTCAGCACGCCCGTCTGTCAGTCGGTCGGGCAATCACTCGAAATTAAAATTCACCAAAATGATGAAGACATGAAGAGTTTATTCTGCTTTTTAACTGCTGGAGTGCAGCAATTTTCCTTAATTAAAATTACGGGGAGACAAACACGTTACTACCTCCTTCGGCTAAAACCTAATCATAACTCATTTTTTGTGTCTCTTGACTGATTATAATTTGCATTAAAAGCTTGTCAAACCTGTTGAATTGAAAATAAAAGCATCACAATCATGAGCTTTGCCCTTTACAGAGAACCTCTTCCTGTTTGACCACAGAATTAAAACCCAAAATATGTCCTTTAAAGAAATAAATATCAGACAACTTATTATCTATTTTCCTTCATCCCAACACATCTGGAAAGACGAGTCACATGGTTACATGCTGTGATTACAGATGTTGCGATTGGTCAGGCATGACGGAACCACATGAGGGTTTTCTGGAGAACTGAAAACATGACGTCCCGATTTGCCAATTTACAGCATTTTTAATCACGGAAAATTGCCTGAAATTACATTTTGCATCCATCACACAACAGTGAATAAACAATTAAGCGGAGATTCTCCTCCCTTAATAAACCCCCACAGCAATAAACTACAAGACAATTTAAAAAAAACAACTAACAGCTAAATGAGATAATTAAACATTAAATGCAGCATAAAAAAAACACATCAAGTAGTGCGATATGATGCAAAACAGGACATAAAAACTCACCAGACGATTCCCTGAGCCCCAGAGCCGATGGGCTTTAGATTCTGGTAACGTTTTAAAACTGTGAAGGTGGAGTCTCCCACTTCCACACTGTAGAACTGGTTGTCCACTTTGCTTTTGCTCATGTTGTAATGTTTGGCAATATATGACACATCCACTTGTTTTCCAAAACCCTGCATAAAGGGAACACATGAGAAAATCTGTGTTAGTGATGACGTAGAAGATTTATGTGTTTACTTACCTGGCAGGTAATAAAGCTTCATTTATATTGCACATTTATTAGAGAAGAAAAGGAACCATCATAATTGAGCAAGTATGGAGGACTGAATTGCCTAACGCATCATATTAGAAACAAATGTGGGCATTAATTCTTTTTTTTATGTGATATATTAAGTTTTAAATGTATTTTTTTATGTATGTTTTTATGTATTCTTTTGCAGATTGCAAAGGGAAAGGATAGAGAAATACATATGTCAATAAATACATTAAAAAATGAATAAATAGATACATGAAAATGGAAAACATAAATGAGAAATTAAATAAAGTATTTAATAAAAATATAAACAAATACATTTTATAAATGAGGTAATACCCACATTTATACTTTATTAATATCATGTCTTGATTTAATAAGAAATTCATTCTTTAATGAACAATGTATTTAATTTTATTTTATTTTAGCAGTTTCAGTCCTCCATAAATGAGTTCAAGGTTGACAGATAAAAAAATTCTTGTCGCAATTCTGTGCAGTTTTAATAATTAACAATTTACAAAATCATCTTGACTGAAGCTGTTGTGTTGTAGCTGCCAAATCATATTTCTGTTGCTGCAAATATTGGGGAAAGAAATCAGGATGAGTTACTTTTGTTTGTCATCCAAATAAAACATCTTACATCATCTATGTTATGAAGCACCACATTTAGCTTCTGTGTGTACGTGAGTGCGTGTGTGTGCGTGTGTGTGTGTGTGTGTGTGTGTGTGCGTGCGTGAGTGTGTGATAGGGGCTCACTGGTAAGGAAAGGTAGCGTCAACAGGACGGGACAAACAGTACAGTAGAGTTTACACTTTACACTGTTTCCATGCAGAACTGTAAACTCAGTAACAGCACACTCAATGACAACAGTGCCACTAATGTCCTCACTGTACTAACGGGGTCTGAAGACGTTACTCTTTTATGAACGTGCTCACAATAATCAGGCTATAATTACTTGGGCAGAGCAGTCGAACAAATGGTGCTGCAAACAAAAATATCAGTTAATTACAGACTGGGTAATTACAACACAGCTCACAGACCAAACAAAGCTGTGTGTCACTGAGGGCCGCGAGCTGGAATCACTTCCCACAAACGCCATGAAAAATTAATACATGTGAGGTAATGCATTTCAATCCAACATGGCCGGGCAAGGCATCCGAATCTATGATCGAGTTATTTTCAATACGCTGGCCTGCAGCCTTCTCGGTACCTAAAGTGGCTATTAAACATCGGGACACACATGCATGTGTAACGCACACGTCCCATGCAGAGCGTCTTAATAATTTGACCTACGGTGGAACAGCCTGCAGCAAACCTGAAATGTAGACGGCACAGTTTATGAAATGACATCCCCACAGGAGTTTTTCATTTACAGCTCAAGAGGAGACGGTCGATTACGCTTCGGTTGGGGAAGACACTTCACTGTTTTTGGTCTTCAGCTGAGATCCCAGTGTCAGATAAACACTTGAGCCTTGAGAGCAGGTTCACCTGAATAATTGAACCTGAATGATTTTTTAATTTTGCGTGAAATTAATTATCAACGCAAAAAAAAAAAAGGCTCACCTTCTTGTGAATAGTGGAAACTATTTTACATTTCTCATTAAAAATCTAGCAGGATTACGCTTTTAAAAAAAAATCTTTATTCTCAAAGCAACATTATTTAACTTTTCACCTTAAAATAACAGCTTATTAACATGATGTTGCACATATATCAGCTGACTTTCATGTCGGGAGGAGGAGATGGTGTTTTCAGGACAGCTCGGTGATTCAGAGAGAAAGAAACCACCGTTTCAACATCTGTTAATGTGAAACCGCTGGATATTTGGAACGAGACGCCAGGACATTTTCCAGCTGTGCTATTGATAACAAAACCAGATGTTTTTGACAAGATACCGAAGACATTTGCTGCCAAAAAAGTTATTTTTAACAAGACATTGGGACAATTTTCGTTACCCTGAGACTGTGTTTTTGTGGCTAAACCTAACCGAACCATAAGCACAGCACAATCATAAAATTAGCTTAAAGAAACCTAAAAATGGAGCGTAAGTTTCAACATGTCCACATAAACGTGCATTGTCGACATTTTTGGGTTTCGCTAATTTCTTTGTGAACTCAAACTGTCGTCTCTCTTTTTTTTAAATCAACACACAGAACAACAGAACAACAACATCACCACAACATATAGAGCAATGAAGGGGAAAATGGTAGTGAATGAGTACTGTACCTTTTTTACCTGTAAGGAACACACACCTGACAAAAGGCTATCTTCACATCCAGGATTGGTTGGCTGCAGTTATATAAGAAATGTCTGCTCATAAATACCTGCAAGACACAAACAGAGGAGAGACGGTCAGAGTGTTTGTGTGTCAACGTCACAAACAGGGAGTCACAGGATTCATCAAAAAACCTGTTAACTTAATAACATATAGAAGAGCAGGTTAAGTTATCACAGCGATTCTGGGCAAAGATTCCTTCAACACGTGACTGAATGCTTGTTTGGACCCTTGTATTTACGCCTCTGCTGGTGTGGGATCCAATTCTCCCAGATAATTTCGCTGCTGTGTTCTTTCTCCATCATTCTCAATAAAGGTGAGAAAAACAACAAGTCTTCCCACTCCTCTGTACACAGGAGCTGACCGATATATATATCGATTTTTCACAACATAGCATGGCTACAATGACCGATGACTTTGGGTTTCGAGACGCTGGTGTGATTTGGGTTGAAAAATGACCCGAGTAGCCATCGAGGGGTGAAAGACAGTATGTCTGTTTGCTTGTAAATTGTTGATGACTTCCCGGTCGAGCTGAAGCGTAATATTTCTTCTCACTGTTGTAGCCCCCTAAAGGAATAGTCTGACATTCTGGGAAAACCGCTTCATTTCTTGCCAAGACGAGAAGATTGATATCGCTGTCCCACCGCTAGCAGCTGATTAGCTTAGCTTAGCATAAAGAATGGGAACGGGGGAGGAAGTTCGCCTGCTTCTGTCCGAAGGTGACAGAGTCAGCAAGCACATCTGAAGCTCTCTGAAGTTTGCTAGTTTAATTAAGTTAAGTGTAACATAAAAAGAGAAAGAAAGGCTAGTGCTGCACACCAGAGAGTCCAGGGAGCGACTGTATGACGAGACAAACCAGATATAACGTGTTAATCATTGAGCTCTGGAGGTGCTGGTAAGCAAATTCTAGTTCTTGTCTTTACAGTTTAAGCGAACAAACTGCTGGCTGTAGCTGCAGACAGAGGCGGGTATCGATCTCATCTAATTCTCAGCATGAAAGCCGGTGAGCTTATTCCAAAACTCCTTTGAAGAGGTGAAAAGCTTTAAAGGTGCAAAAAGTGAGTCTGTAAAATGACAGCTGATTTCTGAGTCTCATTCCCAGGTTGTCAAATACCGACGCTTTGCGTTAGTAAGTCAAACCAGTCACCGGTTGAAAGCTGCAGTATTTGACAACCATTGCTTAGCCTACAGAAAGACAAGAACTAAAATCTTCCAGTGGCATTTCATTATTAAAATATATAGCTTTAATACATATGAGCTGACATTTTTCCACTTTTATAATAAAAAATAGTGCCGTCAACAACCCTTTATGACATTGTGTACAATTATCCACACGCACACACATTTTATCACTTTGACGCTAAACTCATTAACCTCTTTAACCTTCAGAGGACCTCAGAGTTTATCTAAACACTGAGGAGCTAATGTGTGCACATTCACGCGGCTCTATTAAATACCTGCTTTTATACACGAAGCAAGCTTACAAAGGGCTGCGCCATTTCATTTGCATTTGCCATTTTGGGCCAGGTTTGGAGGATTTCACTGTGAAGTAGCAGCTAATGGCTCAATTTGCTTTCAGTGTGGATTTGCACATATTCTGAAGCCCTTTTTTGTTGGCACATCAGTCCAAAACATTGCAAGGGAGGAATAAAGAGGTAAGGAAGCTCAGAAAACAATAGTGGCTCCAGCATTAAGCGGTAGCTAGGCTGCAGCTATCGCCCACAACGACTCTGGCTTCAAGGGCTTTCTGGGTAATGAAGCTCTCAATGTGCAAATGATCATGTCTTCTGAATACGTTGGTATGTGCTGTTAACGGTGGCAGTCAAAGCAATATTTTTACAAGAAATGTCCCCGAATGGTTCGACGTGTCCTCATCTCGCACGAAATCTGGGAGAGCAGGTTGAATAATGTGGCATGAAATTTGCTGTCAGGACACACGTGTGTCACTTCACTCCACCAGTCAGCGCTCAACAGTCTCTGATACATCCTAAATGGAGCAGGGAAGCGTTAAAAAAAAAGAGAGATGTGGGACATAAAGGCTTAAGATTTTTCCGGTTTGGCCTACTTTAAGTTGACCGTTTACTTTAAACCCATGCCAGTGTCACAGTACAAAGTGATGGCTGGCGTTGCTGCTGTCTACTGCAAATGTAGTGTGGAGCATTTGCATGAGCCATATAGCAATCTCTGCCCTCAAACGTGGAGCTTTTATAGACTGACTCACTCAAGTAACCTGAATTAGGCCTTCCGGAGAGAGCAGTATAATCACTAACCAAATGGAAATGATGTTTAAAGGGAAGAAGAGGGAAATAAAACGATAGGTAGGCAACATATTCAAATAAAGCGTGACAAATCACTTTTGTGCGGTTGCAACTCCTGAAACAACTACAGTAATTTCACATCAGGACTGTATGGTTGACATAGCTAACATTGCTGCCACAATATTTGTTATTAATCCAACAGGTCAACACTAAATAAACCCCGGCCGCCCAGCTAGCTACAGCTGCGCCGCTTTAATCTTTAGCCATCTGTGTACAGAAGATATCAAACCTCTCACACGGCCAAAGTGTTTGTCTTGCAGCAGTGTACACTGTAATAATTCAAACACCACCTGGAACTTCTCTAAAGATGATGAATAATGCTGTCAGGCGAACATTTGTAGCTTTCGAGCTCCATTCGTACACAAACATAACGCGATATAATCAAATTATAGCAGTGTAAACAACAACATGAGTGCAGAATTAGGTTCATGAATGTCAATATAATTTCTGATGGAATGCATTTTCGTGTCAGGATTAAAAGATTAGCACGGACCTCATCGCCACCAACAGGATGGCGGTTTCACCACAATGAACCCCTGCACAGCAAAGTGACATAACACTGATATATAAAAAAAGAACATTTGAAAGAAAAACAGAATCATTATGTTATAGCTTTATTTGTGTGTTAAAATCAACTCAGGTGTCTTTTTATTCACTAAAACCTGATGCATTATCTCAGATTTGATGTGAATCCTGCACGTTTGACCAGACAATATTATAAGCAGAACCATAAAACTATGCAGCCCATGACTGGATAATTAACGAAAGGCAATTTACCTTGAAGCTGTCATTCACACAGCTAACGAGTTAGGACGTGGCTGACTGCCATGTCACGAGTAAGACAAAATCGACTCGCGCAATTATCAGGAACAACTAATCATGAAGATGTGATGAAAATGATAAATCAAATCATGCTACAGCTATTTTTTTCCCCTTTGCGAGTACTACAGCAAGCTAGCTCACATTACCGCACAGTGTGTCACTTGCAGATTCAAAGAAATGTGTCCAAGATGTGTGTTAATATTGTTAGCCATGATGTGGTGGTATGCTAACGCTACCTGCTAATTGGTCATCAAATATGCTGTTTTGCCTTGACAAATGGCCCGATGTCTCTCCAGGTTTTCACGATCCCAAAGCTTTTATAAATGATAACAATTTGTCAGATTCCCCGCATTTATATGGCTTCCAATCTGGAACACAGCAGCGCCACAGTTGAGCTTCCCACCCTTTGGGTGAGGTGTAGGCTCTTAAGACAGCATGAAAATAAAGCTGTTCATCAATTTAATTAACATTTAATGAAAGCTGTTGCTGACAACTCGTGTTGGGTTCAAAGTCCCTGAAGAGTGGTATTTCCTCACTACTCTTGTCAATGCTACTACGTTGTTTGTTTGAAACCCTGTTAAGCATTTTTTTGTACTCAGAGAATCAGGGGAAGATATTGCTATCAAATAACCTTTGCACATTACGAGCATCAACCACTATTTTTTTAATCTCTCCCTCCTGTATGATGCCTTTGAGGCTTCCTCACGAGGTTTACTTTGTGTTGCATCAGAGTTTGGAAAAGCACTGGCGCTCCTGCCGGATGTACAGGAGTTCTGGACTCTTTGCAGTATAGATTGTATGAAATTGCCAATTTGTAGCAGATGTTAGCTGCTCTGGCATATCCTTCCTCTGGAATTGACTGTTGATGTCTGATAGTGTGGACTGTCATTACAAATTCAAACCAGTTTAAGGGACAACTGAGGGTCTGTGCCAAAGCTATTTTTATGCGAGAGGCAAGTGGGTACGATCCCATCGAGCCCACAGCAACATGAATTTACTGTGACCCGTGATTAAACATCTTTTTGTGTGTGTGTTATTGCTCTTTTCATCAGTGTCTTAACTACTGCATGTTCTTGTGCATGTAAGAGATCTTGAAAGTTAAAAAGGTCAAGAGAGACATGAGCTCAAACAGAGCGTGTCAGGCAGAGGGTGAATACAGAGCTGCAGGGCGGGACAGTAGGACAGAACTGATGTGTTTTTTGAGCCTATTCTGGTGGTAACCCAAAAAGTTATGAACTTGGGCATGGGCATAAGAACATTTTAAAAAAAATCTCCTTTAAGCCAGAATCTATACATACTCTACTTGACTCAGTTACTTTATCAAACTGATGATGGATCTCTTACAAATACATGAAATCGTGATGTATCATGTCCTACACACAAGTACACAAAATGCAGCTCCAGTAGTACGTAGACTGAAAGAGACTGATGACACAGACACACACACACAGACAGACACACACACACTCACAGTCTCTGTCTTTCTCTCCCGAACACGAACGTATTGCGCCATTGCAAAAGGCCGCTTATGTTACACTGATGAGACAAAACTCCAAGAAACTCAAGGATGAGAGAAAGAAAAGGACAAGTCAGACAGGAGGCTTTAATTATCTTGAACGGTCTAATGTACATTACTGATAGAGCAGGCCATTAATCTCCAGTGCTGGCCTTGCGGATGCTGAACTGTGCTAGTGTGTGTGCATGTGTGTGTGTGTGTGTGTGCTCTGCAGTTGTGGCTGGTCCTTGGTATTTGGATCCCGGGCATTCTGTTACATCCGCCCTCGTGGGCACAACAATGCCTCAGGCAAACTAATGATCACTCTGCAGACTTGGGAGGAAGGGTCCCGTTGTGCAGCCGTAGATTATCTGTAGGATAGTTTTCCATTTTACCTACTTCATTATTATGCACTGCTAGCAGCCAAGGACATCTGATTGGGCAGCTGGAGGGTCTCGATTTGAGAGCCAGTACAAAAAAAGATGGTCCTGTGATTTTGTCAAACTGCGCTGACCCAACGCACTAGTTCCCAAATGTCTTGTGGTTTATGCTGCCGGATAAACAGCTTAAATGCTCAATATGTCAGTTCTGTCGCAATGAAAACAAAAGATGTAGTTTGATGATCATGGAGGCTGTTCTTCATTGTAATACTGAGGCAGAAAAATTCATAGACGAGGTTAATGGATTATAGATTTATTCTGATTTGGTCCCCGACTTCCTTCCTTCCTTAGTCTCTGACGTATCATCTGGTGTTTCCCCCGGTTATAGCAGCAGGCAACGTAATAAAGCCCACGTTTGTTGAATAAAACGATGATTTTGAACACTGTTAGCGAAATTCTGGATAACGTTTGAATAGGTCTAGTTATAGCAATGCTATTCACATTTCTTAAAATGATTTGTTTTGAGTTTGTAGCTGTTTGGTAGGAAATAGAAGCATTTAAAACAGTGTATAAGGGTCTCTCTCTTTTCCGGCTTTGTGAACATGCTTGTAAACAGACTCCGGACACTTCGACTCACCCAACATTCACGAGACAATTGAATGTTACATCAAAGATTGTGCTTCCGAATTGTAGCTGAAGTTCCTGTATGCTAAAACGAGTCCAAAAAAAATAAAAAATCATAAATGGATAAATAAACAATGAAATGAATTAGTGGTTAGATTCCATTTAGGTGTGCCAGACACAGGGGCTGGTGTAATTAATGACATAAAGAATGGCTCCAATCCATTTAAGTGCTCCAGCAAGACATATTACAGGATCAGGTCAGGATGCACATTACCAGGAATATGATACGTAAAAAGGTCTTCTATGATGTAAGATAAAGGTATCCGTGCTCGCTCAATGGCACACCTCTGTAGATAATGTTATGTTAACAGTTACCCAGGATATTCCTGCGATCTAAAGCTAAAAGCACACAAGGACAATCCACCCTCATCTTCATCCCCTGTGTGTTGTCCTAAAACGTATCTGCCATCACAATGCACATAATGAAGCCTCATGCACGACGAACAGTAACAGGTAAACAGCAACAGAAGCAGCAAAACCCCCCCAAAAACGCAAACCACCCATGTAGTAAATATTTCACTATGCCAGGTGTGACTGTGATCGGCACAAACACAATGACATCAGACTCAATTATGATTATCAACCATATGAGTGTGTTTTTTCAGCTTTGGCACAGCAGGTGCATGAGCGCATTCGCACGACTTGGTGCCTTTTCTCAGGAGTGAGGTTGAAATCACATACATGGTTATTGAAGGACGGGATGTGAGATATTTCCCGTGTGTCATGAGAGTCCATTTCATTACGCGCTGGAGAAGTGCAGCCAGGGGACACGCCACGCCGATATAGAAGTCTCTTCCCTGACTGAAAAACATCGGTCGTGAAATGTCTCAAATATGAAAAATAAAGACGCGTTTCGCTGGGAAAAAAAGGAATTTCATGTTTCGTCATGTGTGGCAAGAAGAATAATGAGGTGCGTCCTTAAGCGGCGCTCTCATCCTTTCTGCTTTCAGTACGCATTTTACAGACTGTTCTGACTCAGCGTGGCTCGCAGTGTAACACACAGAAGAAGACGTGCCAGTGTTGTGTGTTTGAGTCACTGTAATCCCCACAGCCACATAGGACTTAAGTTATAGACAATGTTTTATGTCTCTATTAAATGGGTTGATTGACTGCTGTAGCACCAAAGGGCCACTGATAAAACACAATGTGCCTGTCTGAACGTCCACCGCACACCAGTGTTATTGTTTCCTGACGTATCCATCTTCGCCATCCTCTCCTCTCTTCCCTCTGTCATGCTTTCGGGGCTCGCACGCATTTTTCGCGAATGTCACCCCAGCGTTCTCCATTTACATCTTCATTCTCCCCTCCATCCTCAGCGTTCGATCTGCGTTCTCCCTTTTCCTGCCTCTCTTTTGTCCCTCCCTCGCTCCCACCATTCCTGCTCCCAGGCTCCCAGCCTCGCTGCAACCGTCTCCCCTCCCCCTCCCTCGGAGCTCCATTGTGAGTGCTTGGTTCAGCAGCCTCAGCCTCTCCTGCAGTACGCAGCCTTGCCTTGCCTTGCCTTTTTACTGTGCAGCCCGAGCCAAGCGCAGCACACACAGCCTCCCCGTTTGGGCTCAGGGGAGGGGAAGGGAAGCACTTCAAACTGCAGATCCAGCCAGGAAAACAAGGCAGCGGCACTGACTCCTGAGCTCATCCACACAGGCTGTGTGAATCCGAACGTTCGCTGACATCTATCGATTTGTTTCCTCGCAGCTGAAATACACTTATCCCCTCTGCCTCGCCTGTCGTCTCACTCGCACCCCTTGATTTCGCTTTAGGTTAAACAAGAGACATGTTAGCTGAAAAAAAAAAAAAACTGCTTACGCTGCAATTTTCTGATAAGCCGCATGCCAGCAACATGTACAGCCCTGGCAGTCGTCTGATTTCTAGCCTCATTTTTTTTTTTTCTCACACAACCTGAAGCGCATTCGGCAGAGGAAGAGGGCAGGAGTGGAGGACTCTGTTGAAGCCACTCTGCCTTCATCTATAGCTCATAAGATGATAAAAATATTTCATCTTCCATGATCACAGAGCCGTTCTGATGCCATGGTTACAGTGCATAACACTTTTCTAAAATAGATCACTGCTGCAAAGGTATGGCTGTTCTCTCAGTAGATTGCACCACACCTTAGGCTTGATGTATTAACTCATACGTGCATCCTAATAACAATCTGGATCATCGATTTTTTTTTTTTTCTTCTTCAGTTTTTACTGCTGTGAGACAACTGCAGAGAACATGTGTTAATACAAGGGATGTTTTTCAGAATTGTCTGACCCTCTGCAACGTCTGACCCTAAGTGACTCCTAATTCTCTTTACAGATGTGCTGCGAGGAGATTGGGAGCGATTCTAACACAGCTTAAAGCCCTGCACTCAGCTATCTGCAAAAAAGCAAATAAAAGCTGCATATTTGTCAGATCCAATCCAATTATGTAACTGTGCATCTCACTCTGCGGGCACATTTCTCTTTTTGACTGTAGTGGTAAGCAATGCCGTGGCCCGGGGGGGAATCAACTTTCATGCAGCAGGGATTTAATTTAACTCATAAGAATGGGGGTGAAAAATAAATAATAATAGTGAAAATAAAAGGGCTGAAGCCTCTCTGGGTTTGTTATGAAAGAAGTTTCCTACGTTCAGCTTTCAGTTCAGATCTAAATATGGTCAGACAATGCATTATAAACAGAAATAACAACGATGTGTAATTATATGTCAGCAGCTACAATGATGAAAGCTTTAAAAAGCACATTTTGATCAACATCAAGCGGGGCGAAAAACACTCTGGTGCATGAAAACATAACAAACTCATTATGGTGGGTTTCTGCCCACTGAAGCAGCAGGCACAAAATCAGCTGGTTGAAGCTAGTAGAGGGGGCCAAAACTTAAAGGACTGGTGTGCGGGATTTAGTGGTATCTAGTGGTGAGACTACAGATGGTGACCAACTGAATACCCCTCTCCTCAAGCGTGTAGAGCAGCGTTTCAGAGACTTTTTACTATATGTACCACCTCAGATAATATAGGGCTTTCCAGGAAACAACATTATCACTGAGTCATTATCTCCATATTGTTTTGCACCGATTTCTGCTGACGTTAGCATGATCTGTAAGCGCTTAATTAGCCATATGCATGGTTTCGCTGTTGTCAACTTTAACATCCGTCCTCCTGTTCCACACCTCTCTTCCTGATAATTCCCATTTGGAGCCACATTTGTCGAATTTTGTGAGCTTCCATTTTCCCCCAGTTTGCTATCTTACCATATTTCTGGGATTCCAGCAAGAGCTCGCCACATAGCTCGAGAATAGTGGGTGTGGCAGAACCTGAAGTGGCTGCTAAGAAAGCAGAAGGTCCTTATTTGAGCCAGTGTTTGTCTGGTAGGTTACTGTAGAAACGTGGCATACTCTGTGGAAGCAAACCCTATTCTGACGATTTAAAAGGCTCTTTCTTAGGTTATGAAAACAACAATTATTATTTTCAGTTGAATATAGTAACAAAAACATGAACTATTTTTGCTAACACAGCCCCAAAAGCTGACACAGATGACGTTATTATTCCTCCCTATTATTCCGTCTCCTGCTTACAAATTAGTAGCACATCGTCACAAGATGAAGCTAGGCAACTTATCTCATCCAACAACTCTCTTTCTTTCCTCCATGTTTGGTTTGGTACCATGACACAGCTGTTAACTTAAATGAATCTATGTTCATATCTGTGCTACGTGGAGGGACGGATTATTACGACCACAGTCAAACATGGGCCATTAGGTGATGACAGTCTACGCCACTGTTCCTCAGTAATCCATCCTCTCCTAATGACAACTTTGACCTTCCATATTATCATGAAAACAATGGCCACCATGAGACTGATGAGGGCATTTATGTAATTGATGGTCAGCAAGTTTTGGAAAAACTTTTCACACTCGGCCTCCATCAATCTTTATCCCAGCCTTGCTGATCTGGACTGGGATTCAATTATTTGCCCTTTTTTTGTCTGAAAGCACTGGCGGCCTTGTTTCTAATTCTGCTAATTCCTATGTTTGCTGAGCGGTGTTGTTGATATCTTTCAGGCAGAATGCATCCAAATCCTGACGACCATTGCTTTCCACTTTGCTCAGGTAAAGCAAAAGCTCTAGGGCTACAATCACAATGCGTTTAATCTTCATAGATTGTGATTTGGGTTGCAGCAATGTGCAGTTTTCAAGGTACACTGTGATATGAAAGTTGACGATGATCATAAAGCGTGCATTAGATGATATACAACAGTAAATTCTACCATATTATTTTCATCAAAAATGTAAATTTCAAACTTATATCAGGTTTCATATCCGTAAGGCCATAATAGTTTTTAAAGTTATAATAAAGCAGTTGTTCAACCAAGAAACCCTTCTGTTTTCATTCCATTACAGGCCATCGTTACTGATAAAAATAATCATTTTTTATTGTGTTATATCGGATTTCTGTGTGATAATATGATACCACTAAACTTTGATATATTCTGAGATGGTTGTCGCACTGTGAAAAGCTCAGACACCTGCAATTCCAATTGCGATGATTCAAAACTGGTGGGAATTGTCATTTTCGTTTGTAAATTTCATTTTAAACATTTAAATCATGAGGATGTGATGCTTGTAGACGTGCGAACAAGATTTGTAGGCCTGGTTATATATATCGGACATACTAGGACATAGGACATTCTAAGGTGGGCGATTGAATTCTTTTTCACTTATTTGTTACATTTTTCCAAACAAATATTCAATTGATCGGGAGAATAAGCTGCAAATGAATTGATAATACAGATAATCATTCGCTCACTTGGCTGTTTAATCATGACTGCAATCCCGCCATTATCTCATCTTAATACACAGCCTCTTTTTTTGTTACATAACATAGGATTAGTATACTGATGCTCCCAAGTCTGCAAAACAACACCGAATTAAAATGCAGGCATCATGTACTGCGAGATAACATTCGCCTGCTGTTGGCCTGTTACCATTGATGACTTTCCATTGGATAAACAAGCTGCCCACCTAAAAATCAATATCAGCGAGTATCATTTTGTGTAGACCTTCAGCGGGCTACCACCTCAAATAAAACGGATTGTTTTATGAACTAAAGCTACTTCGCCAGAGGTATCGACGAGCGATACAAGACACATGACTCAAGCTGATGATGATGATGATGACGAGGAAGAAGAGAGGCAACCTATCTGTCTGTTAAAACGGAGATGTCACTCCACTTCAGCCGCTGCAGAAACACCCACAAAAAGCTTTGTTTAATTGTTAAGTGTGTTCCCTGCAGCACTTTTCACAGGACATGGAAGCCTGCTCCTGAATTATTCAGCACCCAAGGTCACAGCGCTTAAAACCCTCTCCTGCTGCTCTCTTGAACACGGAGAGTTTTGTTGTGACACCTTTAAACCTTCACCTGCCTCCCCCTCCCCCTCCCCTCCCCCTCCCAAACCCCAGTAATTAGTCTGTGACCGTGGGCATGATGCGCCAAAGCGAGCGTGTGGAAGAATGTGAAACCTGGGAACAACACAAACACAACAAATCGAGTTGATTCAGCTCATAAATAAGTGATGCTCGGCGTTAACACCTTGTGCACTTAAAAACCTGTGTGATTAGCATAATTAGACGAGGCCGGGTTTAACTCTTTAACTCTTATTTTACAGTAAACCATGTGCAGGGAAGAGACAAAAGCAGATTCAGGTAAACTGAAAGATCTCTTTTAATCCAATATTAGGGTGGATAACATCCTCATCCCTCTGCATCATGACTGACTTCTTCTTAATGACAAAACCTCGACAAACACTTGAATAAATATACCTATAATAATCAATCGGTGAGCCCCGAGAACACACTGGCTGCCTTTCCTCGCACTTTCTCGATGGAGCCGAGGCTGGTCCCTGAGCATCTCTCCCTGGCGGTGAAGCACTGATGGTCTGCATAATGCACAAGGTGCGCAGCTGACTTCTGAGGGGGAGGATGGACAAACTCTGCATGTAGGCCTGTACAGTATGTAGCCCTGTGTTTTGAAGAGCATCATTCAACCCATCATCATCATCATCTTCACCACCATCCATTTGCACCACTCCTGATCACAAATGCATCACAAGTCAAGTCTTTGCCCCTAGAATATGTGGATATAAAGCACACGTATGTTTGAGTAAGATGAGATTGGTTATTTTTTAAAGTGAATCACAGAGATGCAGCCTATTGTGGTGTTTGTTATCCTCGATGGCCATTTAGCCTCAAACTAATCGCCCATCTAATCTGATATTTAAGCCTATTGCGGGGTGTTTAGGAAGGAGATGGAGCTCGGATGCACAACATTTTTTTTTT
>CAEMYA010000179.1:12869196-12920724 GCA_903131615.1 Diplodus sargus | reverse complement strand
ATAAAATGTGACACAGGAGACAGGAGACATCATATGGCAAACTAATCCATTTTGAATAGAAGTAATGATTTTAAAGGCGCACTGTGTAGTTTTGGGGGAGAAAGAAGAGAAAGGTCTTCATTGACTGATTGTTTTTATGTCCAAACAAACTAAATAAACACACTCTCTCTGTTTTCATGACTGGATGAACTGAATAAGCAAACTGACCTCAAAGGACAACACAAAGAAAAAAAATTAAAACAAGTTAATTTCTGATTTACTTTGTTTATATGTGATGGACCCTGCCACCTTTTCTAGATTCAAACTTCTGGGGACCTTGTGTTCCTCTGAGAACTGCTTGTATATTTAATTATGGAGAAGAAAAAAAATACATATTTCATTGTGAATACTGAACTGATCCTCTAAAACTACATTGTAATGTCAGTTTGTTTATTCAGTCATGAAAACAATGAGAGTTTGTTTATTCGGTTTGTTTACAACAAAACACAGTTTGCATACTGTTCTACTTTGTTTATATTTGGCGGACCCTGCCACCTCTCTAGCCTCAAACCTCTGAGAACAGATGTGGAAGAAAAAAAAATGTTTTATTACCTCACTAATACTGTAAATATGCATATTCTGTGTTTGAATGTCTTCCTTAAAACCACACAGTGCCTCTTTAAGCTACATACATGCAGTCCCATGTGAAATGCCTCATCTTCACAGTAACGTGGCCTAATTTACACCCTTTCTCTGTAACCTCACTTCGCTCAGACAATTAACCCAAACAGATTTTAGTCCACATGAACAATCATTTTGAAGTGTGTTGCTGCCCATAAAAGAGTTGGAAAACCTTTAACAAACCTGGGTCTGGCCGCCTCCAGGACCAGAGCCTTACTGTACATTTTACTCCCAGTTGTGTGTGTTACTATAGAGACGGTTAAATGACAGTCCCCCAGCAGGGAGAGCCAATGGACGGCCGCAGCAAGGTGTCTGGTTACTCCCAGTCAGCCCACGCTAGCTGGGCTAAAGGAGGGGTTATTCCGCTTCTCAGCACTAAACGGTGACTTGGCTACGCTGCTGGAAGGGGACCTCAATGCCGTGTTAGTGGCCATGAAACACGACTTTTGAGGAAGAGATTAGTTTTTTCTTTTTTTTTAAAACTGTGGTGGCGCGGAAAACGGTACCTGCAGTTGAGTGGATTTTGTAGCTGAACGTGTGGAGGAAACCTGTTGCCTGCCTGCCTGCCTGCCTGCCTGCCCGCCTCGCCGCTGATACTAACCCCGAGATGTTGCTTTGTGGATGGGATGGCCTCTGGTCCCGTTCGTGTGCGCACTCATAGCCTCGTTGGAGTACGAACATTTCCATCTCAAGTGATTGTGTAGCTCTTCCTCGACCGGTAAGCACATTACACAACTTTTACTGTGTTGTTTGCTAACTTTGGTGTTGACGGTAAAACCCGGGGAGTTGAGTGTGTTGTCGCGAGGCTCGAACGCCGATGCTCCTTCTATCTTCAACAGAAAAACGTTAACTCGGACGTTAGCTAGCTTGTTTTGCGCTCAATTTGATTATTTTTAGCATGTTTCAACCTGAACTTTTTGCTGCTTTGAACATTAACGTGACAACAATAGCGCTCCCTCTGCGGCTGTCTGACGTGGGGCATCTTTGGCCACACCAGTCACTGTATTTTAAGTTTCGGAGGGAGGAGACACCACTATAAAAATAACAGGGTGTCTAGCCGAGTTAGCTTTCAAGTTCACCCACCAGCACTACTTGTGTGATTTTCTTTTCTTTTTTCTTTTTTTTCCTTGAGGAAAATTATTTTTCTCCTGTGTCAGTGCAGGCTGAAGGCTTTATGGGGGTTGTTAGAAAGCAATTTGTACCCCCCTCCCCCTTCATTACCATAGAAAAGTAGTAAAGTTAACTCCGAGTCAAAGGTCAACATGGAGGTTTTGGAATATGTCATTCATGATGAAGGGTGGGAATCATCATCTGTCAATATCGGTCTAACCGAAGGATCCAAAATACCCCAAAATGCTGTTGAAGTTATCATATTATTTCACTGCATTGTGGTGTCAGTTTCACAAAAATTTGACATCATCATCATTGAAACTGACCAATAACGCTTTTTGTAATGTCATAGCTTACCGACTCAGGGCGGTGGGGATGAAGTAAGTGCTTAACAACATGAAAGGGTGTATTTGAACCCAAACCATGTTTTCCTAAACCTAACCAAGTACTTCTGTTACAGAAACCTAAGAAGTGTTTTAGTTCCCTAAACCTAACCAAGTATTTTTATTGCCTAAACCTAACCAAGTATTTTAGTTCCCTGCACCTAACCAAGTATTGTCATTGCATCATGCCCAGACCACTTATTTTTATTGCATAAACCGTGCCAAGTATATTCGTTGCCTGCATATTGCAAAATTGCCATCATTTCAAACCCCAGTTCATGACTGAAAAAAAAAAACTTGGGGACTCTGTGTGACTGAGCGAGATGAACCATCTGAAGTGGGTATGATGGAGATGGTGTGAGCATCATCATAGGGGAAAAAATGGGGAAAATAGTCAGTGGGTTGGGTTTGTGTGTGTATGTGTGTGTTGGGAAGAGTTGGGGGGGTTGGAGTGAGGTTTTGCAAAACCATGCTCTTCATGTCACGGTACTCATAGAAACCCTGTGATTAACAGAAATGGAGCGGATGAGGTCGAGACCAAAATGAGAAGTAAGGGCCGTTGGTCCAGAGCTGGGCTGATAATCATGGAATAGTCATGGCTCTCTCTTTCTCTTTCTGGCTGGTCCTGAGCTAAAAACCAAAACACAAGCATCCAGTGAGTGTGGCTTATTGGTTAGAGAAACCAGTCCATTACTTGAAGGTAGCAGGCGCAGTGCTACAATGCCGGATGTCAACAACCTTGTGCAAAACTTTATTGCGAGATTATCTGGGAAAGCATGTTGGCTAAGTGACTAAATTTGTAAGTAGGTCATGATTAATGAAAACCAACCATCAGGTTTTCCCTTTTATTTCGGTGAGTCATTGCCTCTGCTCCATTCCCGCTACTGTTTTCTTCACAAGACACTTTCGTCAGACACTGTTGTGAATGCAACCAGTAACTCTGTACTCATGTCACAGTTTTGCAGTTAGGAAGAAAAATACACAAACTAATATGTCTATTTTGATGATGCATTTGTCTCTTTGAGTAAAGTTTTTAAGAGGAAAAAAAGTCAAAATTCTCTTGATTTTTCTTAAATGTGAATGTTTTCTTGTTTCTTTACTCCTGTAAGGCAGTAAACTGAACTGGCTTTTTATGGACGAAACAACTAAATGATGAATCGAGAGAATAACCAACATATTTTAAAAAAAAAATGAAAATAATGGTTAGTTGCAGTCTCATACTACATATTCATGAGCATTAACGGAGAAAGTTTGTTAACTTGATCAGCTTCATAGCCTACAGTCTGGTTTGGTTGGCTATGCTCATTCCTAAAAACATCAGTCCTTGCATCATCAGTCATATTGGTTCAAAAAAATATTCTGATCCAGGCCTTCCGAGACACCGTGTGTGTTTTGAATTTGAATCGTGTGCTTGCAGGCTGCATATGATTCTGGGAATAGAGGTTCACTCAGAGTTTGTTGTTGAATTTTCCTGGCATGGATAACTTCAGGAAGATTTTCACCTCAGTGTTGGCGCAGAGGACCTCTTCTCGTCGGCTTCTGTTCCAAATGCGTTTGCCAGCTGAGACCGCAGTTCTGATGTTTGGAGGATATGAACAAATTCCTTCTCATATCTTATGTTACGAGTTATGCTTTTGGAAATAGAAATGGAATCTGGTGTTTTTATGGGTGATTGCTTCGAAAGTGACGCTACTCCCATTATTACAAGATTTAGGATAAGAGAAAAGTTTGATATAAAGATATACAAGTATATGTATCGGGATAGGTGATGAAAAACGAAACAGGAACTGATATTGATTCTACCTTTTTGGTGTGGGTTCCTCAAATGAATTCCATTTTTTTTTTCAGGGGATTGTTTTCAAATCCATTTCATGGGTTGTAGCTGTGTTGCTGACAGGAAGGTGGGAGGAAAGGAAAAGCTTCACCTAAGTGCAGAGTAAAGAGCACTATCACGTTTCCAGGATTATTTTCTTTAAAATCCTTGTGACTGTGGCCAAGACTTTCAAACACTTAGCAGCAGCAGACTAAGCCTTGTTTAGGTTTTCCTTTCTAGCTATAGTGTGGGAATACCTGGGAACAAACATCCCCACTGTTTGAAAAAGAAAAAGAGAATGAGGCGCTGAAGTGGTGAAGGCTGTCTGCTCTCGCTGTTTTGGGCCGCTGCCTCCTAAGCCCCCTCAATAATGAGCAGGACCATAGTCCAATGTGAGAGGAGCTGGCCTGTGCAGCAGCCTCAGTGCGGATAAAAAACATTCCACTGTAGGTCTCTGTTGAAATAACAAGGGCCGCAAAACAATCAGTCTTCACAGCACCCGCTCTCCCCATTCTCATGGGTAATGAGCAAGATGGGTAGTAACCCACTTCGCCTCAGACTTCACGCCTCCCATTGACTAAAATGGTTAACCTGCATTCCTGCATAAACATTTAGGCCTGTGACATGCTTACTCATTAACTCTCTTCTACAAACTCAGATTCATAGGAAGGACGTTGTTTCCCATGTTACTTTCAGAAATTAAGCCCAACACTAATGAGGCTGCTGACCCAGTTTATGCTACGAGTTCATGGATTAGTGATATGCTCAAATTTAGCTCATAATTCCAAACTGTGCCATGGTGTTGCATTGCTTCTTTTTAAAATGTTGGGTTATATTTTGGTACATTTTGGCCATGCTATGTGGCTTCAGGGATGGTAATATATGTCTGTCACAGATTCACATATGCAACTGTAAAACCGTTTCATTGCATAGATGTTATTTTGGACATTAAACTTTATTGCTTAACTGTAAAAAATCCTGCTTCTGTTACATATCTTTGTCCCAAGTGTTTGATAACCACATTTGAGTGAGCATTATGCTTTTCCCCAATATCCATATCGGCATTGGCCCCCAATTATCAAGTACGTCAAGTGCGTGGCATTCCTGGAATTTAAGCCCATGTTGCATAGAAAGATGTTTCAGCATATTGATGGTGTTTCCACCCTGACTTGAAATTATCATACTGCAGACACAATCACTGCTGTCACTTTGCTTTGTAACTTTTCTTCCTTTCCGCCGTGACTACTTCTTGTTATAAGTTTCCAGCAACACTGAAACATGAGTTTGACATCAATGATTTGCAATGCGCAACTTTTAGAAAAACATGCCGGCATGGATAAGAGGAATTGATAACCAAGAACACACATGATTCAAATGGATGTGACAAGTTGAAAGTGGCTCTCCATTCCCATCCCTATTCAAACTGCTTAAATTCTCTCCTCTACTCACCGGTCCAATTGCTGCACCATGGTTGCCTTAAATTACAGAAATTTTTGGCACTTTGGTCTTATTTGTTTGTCTTACTCTCACTGATGATGAATGTAACATTTTAAATTATGTTTAAATCTAAAAATCAATGGTAAACCTGGCCAGCTGAGGACACAGGTGTGGTCCATACCCAAGAGTCGAACCCACAGGTAAAACGCCAGTAGCAAAACTATAGCATTACATAACACAGCCAGATATGATCTGACTCACTAGGTTTGGGCATCTTTTGTCTCTATTAGCCAAATGTGTGCACCTGCCAATCTCTCAGGAACAGACATGATATCTGCAGTTTTGTGATTTGCCTTTGCTTTAAAAAAGTTAGAAAAAACCTGTTGTAAGAGATTATCCTAAGTCTTTTAAGGATAGTGGTTATATAGAAAATGAATGATCATCAAATGTGTTGGCGTGTAATTTGGTACATGTCCCAGACATGAGTGATGCTATGTTTATCTTGCAGAGGCATTTTGCCTCATTTCTAGTTTATGTGTTTTCATCTGCTTTGTTTTTGTGTTTTTGATTTAAAAAAAGAAATTGAATGTGGAAGCTCAGATCGAGCGGGTCCAAATATATACTTTGTGCTGCGTTTAGTGTGGCTTTGCCCAAACTTGTGGCAAATAGTGAAAAATAGCTAAACAGAAAAAAAAATCACAAGATATGTCAACAGTGAAATTGTTGTTTTCATGGGTTGTTTTCAAACCTTATTTACAAAAGGTTATCACTAACAGCAGGTTTCCAGCAGTGTAATTAGTAACAGTCTTACCATATATCATATTATATCACCATGAAACGACAATGTCAGGTGGACCATCTTTAAAGGTGGTCTTGTGGATTTTAGATTTATCTGCAAAATCAAGTCTGGTTGCGCAACAGTAAGTCAGTAATCTTCTTTTGGTTTTCTGCAGATTATAGAGTACGGTAGACAGAAAACCTTAATTTGCTATGATACAAGCTTTAAGGACTATCGATCACAGCTTGGATGGTCCTTCAGAGAACAACGATCTTGTTGTGACGTGGTCGAAGCATGTTAACTCCTCCCAGGGGAAGTGATAATACAGTTCAGACACACTTGTGGCTGCTTTGCTCTGCTTTTTATTATTTGTGTGGTTCTTTTTTCTTCTTTACCCCCGCCATTGTGGCAGAATTACTTCTAACTGTACAATATGTCTGTAAATCCTCAGCTGTGTCTGGCAAATTGTCTTTCCACACACTACTGCTCTGTTCGCAGTGGCATGTCAAAACTGAAGCCTCCTGTTTTGCTCACATTTGCATCATGTAATGTCATGGATTGATTGAGAGGATAAGACCTCAGCGTCATTACAGCACACAAGCTGGGACTTTAATAAGGGAAACAATGATAAACCTAACATGTTGTTCTTTTATTCTGGGTGCTAAATATTTAATTTCACCTGGTCTGTGGTATTTGAATCCCAAAAATCCCCCTAACCCTTCCTCATTATGCGTCTTTCTTTGTTTTTGTTGCCTTCCTACAAATTTTGGGATTTCATTCAGTGAAGGACATCATCGAAATGCAGAAAAAATTGCTGTAAACAGTAGAACCTGAGCATTATATTGGTTAGCCATCACCGATATATTTATATGATGCTCGATATGCATTGTGTTTACTGTACACTGTACTAATGTTAATTTGGACAATAGTTTATTGTTAAACATTAGATTATCCTGCTTCTGTTCCATATCTTTGTCAAAAGAGTTTGATAAGCATGTTTGAGGAATCAGTGGTCCATATGTCGGCATTGGAGTCTTTTATTTCCTAATGTTGGTATTGCCATTGGCCCCAAAAACTAAGTACCATTTGAGTACACTAGTAAACAGTGTGATATGCCACCCAAGATTATATGAAACATGTTTCTATCAGCACACAATGTATATTGTTGTGTGGATGTACTGTTGTGTGTTATTGGTTTATATGTAGTTAAATATATTTTACACCAAAAGCTGAATTTGCTATATCTCTATCCTCTATAATCCACAAGATAATATAAACTAGTCTGCTTGAGTGTGATCCTGTTCTAGTTTTATGAGATGTAACAAGGAAACACACACTGTGTGTGTGTGTGTGTGTGTGTGTGTGTGTGTGTGTGTGTGTGTGTGTGTGTGTGTGTGTGTGTGTGTGTGTGTGTGTGTGTGTGTGTCATAAGTCAATTGCAGAGCAGCAAGCAACTTTAAGACCACACCAAAAGAAATGGTGTTTTGCTTTTCTAGATTAGAGTCCTCTTAAGTTGGAAGCTGCCATCTTAACTCTGAGAGGCTGTTAGAGGCTTTGAGTAATAAACTGCTACTTTGTTGAATGTAACTCAAGTTGTGTGTGTGTGTGTCTGTGTGTGTCTGTGTCTGTGTGTCATGTGCTTGCTCTACCTCTTCAGTTGCAGAGCGTGATAAGATAGCTTACATTTAGACGATGTGGGTGTTTACCCCAGGGCATGAGAGAGAAACTGGTATAAATGCACCAATGCTTTTTTGATGTTGTTGGGATATTTGGGCTCATTAACTTTCACCTCAGTAGGGTGTGGATACTTACAGGATTGAACTTGTTCGGATAATAATACTATTCTGAATTAAAAAGAAACACAAAATCTTGTTTATTTTACCGACATCATGACTCACCCCTAGAAATTGAATGAAAAGGGTATATATTGCTTTGACTTGCAAAGGAGAAGCTCTGTGTGTTTTCCAGCCTGATTTGACATCGTGTCAGAGCTCCTATCATATACAGCAACAGGAAGTAAAGCATCAACCTGGTTAAAGTTTATTTCTCTGTGTTTATTTTCGGGTGTAAATCAGTTGTCCTCTTGTCTTTGCTTGCACAGGGAAGATGCACGTGTCTCTGGCAGAAGCCCTTGAGGTTCGGGGAGGCCCGCTCCAGGAGGAGGAGGTCTGGGCAGTGCTCAGCCAGAGTGCTGAGAGCCTCCAGGAACTTTTTCACAAAGGTATGCACATGTGGAATTAAGTGTGCAAAGATGTTTCCAAGAAATGACCGTACAAACACACAAAACACACTTTCTTTTACTTGCGTTGCTTCTCATGTCCTTCATGTCCTATTTTTGGACGGCCTACTCTCTAAATCTGTCAACACCACTTTATAAGGAGCTGAATGAAAATCTGGTGTCCAGATCTCCTGAGTTACAGGTTCCATGTTGTATTAGAGTTGCAAAAAATAGCCGATTAATTGATCAGTCAGTTGAAGAAAATTAACGGCCAACTCTTTCAATAAATGATTAATTATAAAATAGACACAAGATTAATCACTATGAAAATAATTGTTAGTTCCAGCCCTATTTTGTGTGTTTCAAGGCAGAAATTGATAAAAGTAAGTCCGAACAAACAAGATTAATGCTTTTAAACTGGATCATTTTGTCTCATCTAAATTACAGATTTGTTGTTTGTCAGTTTGTTGCCATTTGTTCTGCGTCATTAGAACAACCGTTGACTGTGCAGTTTCACGTGTTCTTATAATTTTTGTGAGTCCTGTAAGTGTCTTTGATCGTCCTTGAAACCAAAGAAAGATAAGGCTGACGAATTCCAGAGTGTCTTTGTAACATAAATAATCTGGTGACTAATGGAGGTTTAGCTCTGGAGATACTGGGCCGGATGTGAGTCAACAGGTACTGTGATTGGGTGGTGCCCAGTCTCAAACAAAAGTGGTAAATATGTCTATGTTGTCATAGTTGTGTCATCTACACTATTTATCATTGGCCTTGTGAATTTCCATTTGTGCATTACTTAAACCAGTTTGTCTTCAACTTCCAGTTTTGCTGACTGGTCACATTGCAGACAATCCAGGCCTGCTTCAGGAATTCTGTCTCATCAGTGTGGCCTGAAAATATGCTTTTTATGCAGAGGTCACTTTCACCAAGATAGGACTGTGCTCTTGTATTGAAGTAATCAAGGCTTCTAAGATAAAGTTCTGAACCTAAGAAGGACAAAATGCAAGGTTGGGTACTTTGAGTATTTTAGATGATCTTGTCTGAATCTCTGCATGCCGTTGTGCTGCAGTGATGGTGTTTGTTAACACATCCTTCATTTTCTTCCAGCGTGTAGTTGTGTAGCTATATTGAGTAAACAGTGGCTTCACATGTGCAGTTTTAGACTGCTGACTGAGTGAAGCTAAAATTTGAAGAGCAGATGTTGGAACCAGTTATTAAAGAGTCACTGAGCTATGTAAAGAAGTATGTTTACCACGAGAGGGGATTAATAATGGCAACCTTTTAAACTTCAGATTGTCCGAAGATTCGCTAGATATTCTGGTCAGCTGTGGAAGATAACAGAAGTGGAGTTTTTGCTGGTGAAAACGTACAAAACATGTCTTACTGTTGTGTGACATGTTTTTTCAGAAAAGAAAGTATAATTTCCACAGTAAAATACTTCAAATCGAACCGACTCCAATTCCATTAAAAGGTATATTTTTTTCTGTATTTACAATTTTTCATGCTGGACAACAAGAGGTCTCCTAACTCACTGTAAAGTCCATTCCTGATGTATATGTGCATTGTATGCTTCAAGTTTCCACATCACACTTATGTATACTGAATATTGGATCAAGATTGGCTTCCAAACTATTTATGATGTCACAAATCATGCGTGTAGGCCCACCTCATCATATGAATACAGGTGAGACAGGTGAAAAAAGGCGTTCTATTGTCAAACAGCTCATACATCATTCTACACAGTGAAGCTCAAACTTGTAGGAACAAGAAGAAAACACATTTTTGAGCTGAGGGGGGGATTCAAAAAGCATTAAAACCGGAAAAGTCAGTGTCTTCATTTGCTGAATCAGATTTAGGAAATTTGAGATTTCAAATGTAGCTTCTTCTGCCCGAGTACAGTGAAACTGAATGTCAGGTTTCCTAATGTCTGGAGGGTGCCAACTTACAGTTTACTTAGCAAGCCTTTATATGACTTGTCACACACTTTTCAGATATGGTGTATAGACTAACAATGTCAAACACTAAACCCCCAGTGCAGTCTTTCTTCCCCTGTGTGTAAACAGTAGTGGTTAGTTACTATGTTTGTATAAGAATGATTTGTTTGAACAGGCAATGTGTGAATATTTCTGATTTGTTAGAGGAGTTCCCCCTCATGGATTTGTCTTTAAAATATTTAGGATCAAGTAGAAACCAGCATTTACAAAATTGAGTGTTGCTCTTGATCTCTCTGCCGGCTCTGCAGAGGATATAGCCGATAAACATCTGCCAGCCTCTTGCTCTTGGGAGTTGAATGCATTGTACACTGTAATGTTTTGAAACATACTTTTTAGAGGACAAGCTCTTGGTGTAATGGTTCAGAATTATTCCCTTCCTCTAGGTCAGATAGCAGCTTATCAGACTGAAATACTACATTGTTAAAGGATAAAGAGCTTACAGTGTTACAATTTGCTGCCTTTTTGAAGTGAAAAGGGAATCAAATGATGCGTGGTCAAGTCATGTTGTGAATATTTCTGCTTTCTATTAGGAGTTTCCATCTGGTATGGTTTCTGCTTATATGCAGTTTGGTGAAACTGTTGATTGGTGTGTTATCTGTCAAGAGCTTGCTCAGGCTGAGTCATGTACTTCTGCTCAGTTCTATTATCCAGAGGAAAAGTTTTATATGGGATACACCTAGTAACCCTGTCTACTTTCGAGTAAGTTCTCTAAATGGTCACATGAGTTTTAAACAGGAAACTTCTATTTACTTAGTAAATTCCAGCTTTTGAAAGCAGATATATGGTGCCTCAAATCCAGCTCCTCAGTTCCTCTCTGCTCCTCTCCGAGTATCAGTCGAAGAAAAGAATTTTGCAGCGCTGCTCAAACATTCCTTTGTATATTTTTAAAACGTTCTCTGACCATAGCGCTGGCTGTGGCTTTGTAGGAATAGAGAATTACGCTGTGTAGCCATTCCTTTCTGCTTCTGTGCCTCAACAGTTATTTTCCTGCAGGCTAAGAAAGCAACATGTGTTTTTGTTTACTTCAATCATCTTGAGTTTCCATAAACGCCAAAGCCTTCGCAAGAAACATCCACTGTGGTTGCATATGTGTACAGTCACTGCATTCAGGCTGTGAAAATTTTGATGCTGATATCGAGCTTGAAAACACAGTACTTCATATGAACACCATTTTCGACTGGGGATTTAGATAATGGAAGTTGAAATGTGTTTTTTTTTTTTTTTATCTCCAGTGGTTTAATTTGCCAGTTTCTCTCTGCAGATCCTACAGCCATGGGCTTTATCATCTCTCCCTGGTCCCTCCTGCTCATGCCCTCTGGCAACATCTCCTTCACAGACGAGTATGTCACTCAGCAGGACTTACGAGCCTTCACAGCCCCTGAAGTCCTGGAAGGGGTGTCCTTGTCTTCCGTTGCTGATGTAGAGAAGGTATAAATCTTTATATAACCCTTGTGGTCACAATACCTCACAAATTGTCTGGTCTACATCCTCGAATGCTTCGCTGGTGTGAGTTTTATCACTTTTTCCCAAATCTTGGTTGATGCTTATATGCTTTCAGCATGGTGATAACTTTCAGTTTAATGTGGAGATGTTTGTTCTATTCCGTCTTAAGAGTTCTCTTCTAAACAAACTCAGAATTACGTTCAGCGTTTTTTGCCGAAACATGTGTAGCCATCTCATTGGCAACCAGACACTACCCTCCAGCTGCTAAAGTGACCACCCAGCAACAAAATGTGACTGTGTCTGACATAACAATTTAAAGGTTTGGAAAATGCCTTATGTTTTCAAGATTAGGGATATGCCTGAATTCCAGTATAATCCTCAAATTTTTTAAATGAAAATATTCCATTGCCATATTTGTTTATTCTCTCCTAGCGATTCATTTAGCATGTTTTTATTTCATTTGGCATGTACTACAGCCAGTCAGTTTTTGATGACAGTGGGTGAGTGTAGAAAACATTGTTGTTGTGTCAGGGCACTCAGATGTTTAATAAGTAACAAAACGGCCACAAACCTCTAAGAATAAATATTGCTTGCTTGCAGATCTGAGATGGTCACGTAGTTGGAACATTCAGAAGTAAGGTCATGAGCAACTGTATAGTCGCCTGCAAAGCACACAAAACTTCTTTTTGCATATGCAGAGAACCACACCCCCTCTACTCTGGTAGAAGAGCTAAAATCTTGCATGACTGGATTCCCGTCTCTGGCACGGCCCCACAGACCTCAACACAGTTTTGTGCTGAGTCAGTTTTCCAGCGCTGGTCCCGCCTCCCCAGCTGAGTTATTTCAGTGTAGAAAATATAATCTGTTTCTCTCATTATCAGAGACTGTGGGTAAACATACGTCAGCTGCGAGTGCCACGATTTTCCTTTCACTTTTTCAACATTCAGGGTGGTGTTGGTACTTTTAATGGGCGGCTTTTAAATTTCCACATCTTCTGAGAATGTGAGTGTGTCTTTAAGGGTGCACCCGAGCTCTGTTCCTGAAAGACCTTGAAGGCTATGTTGCATTCTTTGGCAATCCATGAATTATTCTTTCCTCTACCAAGCCCAACATTCAGGGGAAGTGATTTCTCTCCCAAGCAGTGAGAGCAAAGTAATAAGGAGAGGGAAATGGAAAAAGGTTTTTGGATTTAGTCTGAAAGCCCCCATCCTTTTCCTTTCCAAATAAGAATGAATACAACTTTTATTGCACTCCAGCAGTTATTGAGCTTTTAGTCTGTCTCTTTCTTTCATAGGGCTGTTTGACTTTTTTAAATAAGGTTCATTGCTTAATTTATCTAAATGAAACACACTCTTTAGCCTTCTCTCTCTGTGGCCCACTATTGCTTTAGTCATGTCTCATTGTTTGTTTATGGGAAATGTTTCTTTAAAGAACACGTTTGAATGAAGTGTAATGCTGCTTAAGAAGCTCAATTGGTGTTTGTTTTTTCTCCACAGATGCACATGTACTCCTTAGGGATGACCCTGTTCTGGGGAGCAGACTACGAGATCCCCCAAAGTCAGGTAAATTCATTACCACGGATACTTCCTTTCAAAAGACAGTAAGAGTTATGAAATGGGACTATATTCACACTCTGTAATTTGATGATTGTTTTTGCATTTATCTTTCTGAAAACGCCTCATTTGGTGTCTCATATAGTGCAGAACCAACTGGACAGGCATGAGGAAATAAGATGCTGACATGTCAGAATTAATGATTATTAAAGATGTCTTCCTGTAGATTGATGTGCATGTTATTTGACTGAAGACAGAAGAGTTTATTTAAAGGTCAACATTTAAATGTGCTCATACATAGACCAAATGCCTGATAACCACACTGAAAACACACATTATCTTTAGTGGAATCTGACGATCTCATCTGAATATCTCATCAGGATAAGAAAAGGTTCACGCTGTAAGTGCACTTGGAATGTGTTTGAATCTGCCATCGAGATGGGCTGGCTCATAAAGTGTTCATATCTCAGCAAGAGTCAGCCAGGTGTAAAACACAATCCACGCTCGCATTTATGAGAAAGTACCGCCCATCTACTCCGCTTCACTGAAAACCATTCCCCTCTTATCATGTCCTTTCCCTCATCTATGAAGGAAGTGTTGTTTCTGATGGATTCAAATAAAGTGTCACAAAAGATGTGAAGTGTCCACACTGGCAGTATTGATCCCTTCAATCACTGCCATGTTTGTACCTAATGCTTTCTTTGCATGTCGTGTACAGAAATGGCAAACACGTGAAGAGAATACAGAGAATCTTGTAACAGTGTTTGCTATGACACATATTTTTTCACTGCACTCTGCAACGGAAACCAATGTAGCATGATAATAGATTGCAAAGCGAAATCCAATTTAAATCAGTGTGATGTCAAACCCAAACTGCAAGTACACTGAATACCAAGTTTTATAAGCTTTTGTTTTTACATGGACAAAGCATGGAACATGGAACATAGAGTCTTAGCTTAACTTCTGATAATATATTTCAGTATAGTGAACCCACTTACGCCATACATATGTATAAGACAATACCAAAACACTGACGATAACACTTCCCCTCCATCCCAATCACATTCACCGAGATTACAACATTTATAACAACACTATAAAGCCCAGTCAATTCTCAAAAACAAAAGAAAGTCCTGTGCAAGTCAAAAGATCCCCCAAATGCTAAAACAAAGCTAAGAAACACAAACAAGGAGAACATTTAAGTTGTTTCTCCTTTTACGAAATTAACAATCCTCAGACTCAGTCCATTTGAATATACATTTCCATTCAAATAACAAAGTTAAGTTTAATCTTAGTCTAGACTTTTTAAAGTAGGTGAGGTGTTTGTGTCATACTGGCGAGGCTTAACTCTGTTTCTTTATCTAAACACAATGGAGGTCAACATGATATCTTGTTCAGAGATACCAGTAGAACGTCGTGTTGGAACTGTTTTCTTTCTGTTTTATTTGCAGCCTATGAAGTTGGGGGAACACCTGAACAGCCTGCTTCTCAACATGTGTGATGATATTACATTGAGTCGAATGTCGTTGCGCACGGTGCTGGACATCTGCAGCAAACACATCAGAAATTCCACTTGTGACCCTCCCTTCTCCTATATCAGAAAACTGGTCCGGTTGGTGCTGGGCAGCCTTTCCCAGGTACGCAGTTTTTGTTTTTGTTATTATGCGGGTCAGATATAACATTCCTGTCTTTTATCCTATATTTTCATTTTGGCTACTCACCAGAAAGCCCTCAAGCTTTTATCCTAAGACTTGTATCTGCTCTGTCAGTAGGTTTGTTGAAATACACAACAAATAATGGGGCTCGCGCTGACAGAAAATGATGTCAGGATGGATGACTCAGAAGGAATGACCCTTTAACTTCTGTCCCCTGTTTTGTTTCTCTTTCACTCTCATGGTGTTCCTCTCAGCTGGACGGCCTGCTGACTGATAGAGAGTCTCTTCCAGAGCGGAGTAAGGAGATTCGGGAGAGGTTGAGGGGCAAAGGATTGCCTTCAGGTAAGATGAGTGGCACCGTCACACACACATTAAACACAGGGCAATCAGAGCTGAATTTGCTTGTTGTGTTGTCAAAGGAACTTTTGAGAGGTGTAGAAAGCGTTGTTTATTTAGGCGGTGATTCCAATTTCTTGGCTGCCAACAGTTCATGATAAAGGGGCCTGGTTCCTATTAATCTTCACTTAATGTTTTTGTTATGTTTGCTGTGTTCTGTGTTTTTCATTTGAGTGGCAAAAAGCCTGGAATGTGGACACATCACAAGATCCTACGTTAGAAGGTTCTGTAAAGAAAATATGATGTGAACAGTTCCTAAAGATCAAGAGAGTGTATTATCCGTTCTGAGGTTATGTTGGACCTACTGGTTGGTAGTTGTTTGCATTATTTAGAGAGTTACAGATGTAGATGCCTGCCCTGGTTGTCAAGCTATTCGTCACTTACATCCTCACTTTCTGAGTTTGTGGGAAAGAATCGAAAGTAGACGAGGAACAACATGCTGCAACCTCGAATGGGGTTTAATTCAGGAAAATATGACCAAATCTCCCCAGTGGTTTCTGAGAGAACTCCGGCAATTCTCCAGGCCATGGAAAGGAGAGCAGAGCAAAAACATGGCTTCCCGTCCCCATTATGTAAGCACGGCATGGCATTGATTACAGATGCATATTTTGGAGTCACCAGTGAAGCTGCCTGTCTGCTGTTTGTATCAGAGCTTTGTTTCCCTACTTGAGCACCAGCCAGCCCTAGGGAAAGTACATGCAAAGAGTATTACTCAGTTCTTAAGAGCCTTTCTTCTCAAGGAGCTGCTCTCTCCCTTCTGTATGCCAGTGGTTCCAAGGTCTAATTGCTGTGAGGGGAACTCAGTCATTGTCTCCTTTTTATGTTTGATATTTTATGCTGGCACTTTTTCTTGCTATAGTGCGTATGACGGCTACATTACGGGAGTATTTACTGAAAAAGTTGCCAACAATTGACTTCTTTGAAAAATGAGACATCCTGTTCAGAAAAGGTTTTTATTTTTTGCTCAATCTTGTCCGGTGCTTCCCTGAGTTCCTGGAAGTCCGCCTGTCTGTCTTTGATCTGTTTCCCTGTTAAGATCAAGCATATGCTTTATAGATTAAACCACCACATGCAGCGTTTTTACAGGACTTAACGTCTCCTCCTGCTCTCTCATTTCTGCGTCTCCTCCGCTTGTTTTTGCTCCCGCTCGTGAACTATTTTGCATGTCCGTCTATCTGTTTCTCTCTGAAACAAGAGCTGTCATTGGCAGAGTTTATATACAGCATGTCTGGAAAGTCCAACTTGAAATTTATGAACAGTCGAAGAAGGCAACATTCATTATTCCGCTTCAAGAGAAAGACAGTGACAGACAAGGCTGGAGAAGTTGTTTGTTATCCTGGTACAGTATGTTCTGGTGTTTGTTTTGGTTTGGGAGACAATATTTTCCCATTATTTAAAAACAGACTGTCTGCAGAAATTATTGCTGCCCCTTAAGGTCAAGAGCAGACATGCCATGTTTCTTAATTTGCTTTTCTGTGTGTTGTTGTTGGTTTGCTTTACAAATTAATTATGTATTTGCCATTAATGTGTGCTGCTTTCCTCCCCCGAGTGGTATAACACAAACTTGCTATTGTTCTGAATAAATGCCATCCAATCCAACAAATAACCGTGCTAAATTCAGTTTTGGCCTGATGGAAGATATTGAAATATGAATTTATAGTGAATTTATCCAACTAGCATTCATAAACAAGCAGCTGTGTCCCTACACTAGGTTATTATTAGTATTATGTAAGCAGGGTTGTCAGTCATAATTTATCGTACTATACATCTCTTATTGTGACTAATTGGGGAAACTGAGGACATACTGTATGCCTACCCAATTATTCATTGACTGTAGCAGGCTATCTGGGGCTGTGAGAGGCCCGCTGCAGGTCCTCAGTGTGTTGAGGCCAAGCCAACGTATTAAAAGAGGGAAAGCCTGCAACTGACAGTGCTGTGTTTAGTTGTCATGTCATGCTGATACTGTTGGAAATGGAGGCCAGGTTGGACAGGCACTCAAGCATAATGAAGCGCAGTGTATTTATTCAAATTCAAAATCCTTGTTAATCCCTCTCTAGGTCCTCCACTGATCATAAATACCACTTTCTATATTGAGCCGAGTGTTCATAACTATGTAATCTGCTTGGAATGTATTTCTGATTATCTCTCATACTACATACTCACACTTTATAATATGAAAGATAGATATCCTAAAAATAAATGCCACTGCTGCTTTTCATTTTTCTTCACTGGTTTCAAGTTGAAGAGTTGGTGTGTCACTATGTGTTTTTAAGGCTTGCGGTTTAATAAAACTTTGGTTCTCTCCTGTTCTCAGGGAGGAGTGCTGCCCCCAGGGTTCTGGAGCGCTACCGAGCCAGGACTCAGGAGCAGACGTCTCTTAACAGGGGCCTCAGTCGCTCCATGGGCTCTCTGCCAATCCAGGACCTGTTAAAGGGTGACGAGGGAGCAGCCCAACAGTATTCCCCGTCTGACTATCACCCCAACTCTGAATCCCCCACAGAACTTTACCCCAAACCCCCCTCACTCCAGCACCAGCACTCATATCCCTATCTGCACCCCTTTCACCCTCAGCAGAAGGGCCGGCCTGTGGAACTTGACCGGAGGTCTTTACCCTTCCACAGTGGAGAAATAAGCCTCAGTCAGGCTCGGAAGACCTGGGCTTCCTCTGTGGACCTGGCTTACATTGACCCAGAGGCTCTTCGTTTTGGGGCTTTGGAGGATGCGCGCAGGGGCAGCAGTGCCATAAGTACCCACTCGATGGGCAGGGTCAAATCACCCTTGCGGGCATCTAGAGAGAGGGATTCTCGTTACCCCGAGTTTGGTGGGCTGAAGAGCAGGAAGCCTCATCACCACTCAGCCTTATCGGTAGGCTCGGGCCTCCCTGGCGCCTATGACAGGATAAAGGAGAGACAGAGAAAGCTTCAGGTGCTGAGGCAAGCAGTGGATGGTGAGTCTACTTTCTTTAAATAAATGTGCAGCGAAGAGGAGCAGTTGTTTTCAGTGTCGAGACTTGGATGAATTTGCTCTTACATTTTGAATGGAGTCATCAGGTTTGATTGCAAAGTTGTTTTTTTGTCAAGTTCCTTATGAAATATACAAAGCATGTCTCTTTCCACAAGAATGTAAATCATACTGGGATTTAGTTTTGCTTGTGCAAGCGCCAGTATGCTTCATGAGAATCGTTTGTTGGAAGGTTGAAAAGCTTTGGAATCCCCCACATCTTCTTTGAAGTCTGAATCTGGGGGAAAGTGTCCAACGATTTCTGTAACTTTCCGAAATCTACAATCTGACATTCCCACCCACGTCTTTCTGTAAAAATGTAGTTAGTGTTTGACCTCACTCGAGCGTTCTTTTTTCATTATTTACATAACAACAGTATTTCTGCCATTCGTTACATTTGAAACTGGGTGCTGCAAGGACAGTCCTTGTATTAAAACAAGATTGTGTCTATTTGTTTATGACGGCTGACTTTTCATCCCAGTTTTGAGTGTGGCCATTTCAGAACAGCTTCAAATGTTCTTGTCTTGCACTGAGATTGGACAACACATCCTGTTATCTCATAGCCTGACATACAATCTTGACATTTCCAATATCATTGGTTGTTAAATGTAATGGTTGTCTGGTTACAAGTTAGTGGGAGTAGGGATACGGCCAGAATCTGGCCAGAAAATAATATTGAGCAATCATGATCCACACTGTAACTTGTGATCCTTTTTTTCCCTAATTTTTTTAATTCACTTTAGACTGTAGCCAAACTGAGCATCAACCATGGATTTCTCCATTTGCATCATTAAAACACAATGTTATATTAAAGATGGTCCCTATTCTGGCACAAGCTCATCACCCGCCACGTTGTAAGTCATGTTGCATCATTTACATCAGCAAAGGAAGAGCCACGTAACATAATTCATCCAGTTGGAACAGTTATCAGGTTGGCTACATCCCTCTACTGGAAGTCCAGCAAAAGAACAAAGAGGACACGCCTGAAATATGATTCGCCTGAAACGTAACCTGGGGTTGCCTTAAAAATTGATCATGATCCAAAATTGTCAGATTGCCCACCTTTTTAAGTGGGAGTTATTGATTGAACCTCAAACAATTTAAACAGCTGCTGAGAGACAATAGTCACAATTTGAAAAAGTAGTTCTCCTAATGAAAATAACATTGATTCAGGTGTCCCATGTAAGACCAGCAAGCTGCAGTGTTGCTTACCTTCACCTTACAGCTACATCTTCATTCAGATCTTTAATCTCCGCCCTTTTGTTTGTTATTTTCATTGCAACCCATTACGCACACAAATCACCTGGTCATAGGTGAAGCATAATGGGATGTTGGTGACTGACTTGAGCTTCAACCTGTGTCATTATTGTGTAATGTGTCATGCCGGTTCTTTGTTAGAACAGGTTGTGAGCGAGCTTCATCATTTAAAGATACTAATTTGATGCTAAGTGTGAGGTAACCCACATTTAAAACAGGAAAATCCCAGCTTTAGTCCGCTACTAAGACAATTAATAAAATCTTCAGTAAACTTTAGCTTAACAGGGTTCCAGCTGTGTCACTAAATATATGGGAAATGTCAAACTGTGTGGTAAAATGAATTTATCTGGCAGTAAAAGAGGGTACAGCAGCATGAGCGAAGAGGCTGCAGGCAGCCATCAGCTGGGCAGCACTGCGAGTCGAATATGTGACGGTGACTGAATGACGTGAGCAGACACTGGGGCTAGTTACAGGTTGTGTGTCTGTCTGTAACTACCATGTGGGATGGAAGCTGGGTGCTGGCTTGAACAGAATATCGTTGGTGGTGGCTGTGCAGCGATGTTTAGACAGAATGTATGAGTCACTGGTACAGAGGTTTCCAAATGGCTGATTCTAATTACAGACCAGTTTAATTCTAGCCTGCTGCTAACTGTCACACATGCTACATCGCCAGCATCCTTACTCTTTTTGTTTTTCTTTCTACCATGCCCTGGAAACAGACAGATATAAGCACACATATGCGCAAGGTATTTACGTAATCGCATGCTTACACCGAGCACACACAACACAATTGTTTAGCACTTCAGCAGTCAGCCCCAAGAGCTTTAAGTTTCCCTCCGGAGCTTATTGAATTCTCAGTAAAGTCTCTATAGGCAGGTTAGTTTTACGCGGAGTCACATGGAGCTATATGGGCCTGCTGGCCATCTGGGGACAGCGGAGGAGCAAGTATGAATGGTTTCATACAACAAACCACTGTCTTCTACCTCTTCTTCCCTTTCCTCCTCCTGCTGGTTTCACATACTCCCCACTCTGCAGCTCCCTCCAACCTCCTGTGTCCCTGCTTTTCTGGCAGCTATTTTTAATGCTGACCGATCCACCAACCGACGGCATTCTTCTCTACGAGGCTGTACTCCACTGTGGCTTCTCATCCCCACCGAGTCCTGCCTTCCTTTCCTTCCCTTCCCTCCCCTTTGCCTTTTTGCTGATTGTAATCAGAGTCACTTGGTATTTTAGATTTCATATGATAGCGTGAAGTAGAGCGGAGCTGCTCTGCCTAGAAGATTGTTGGGTCTGGGCCCAGTCTATTGTCCCAGCTATCACACTGTATACATGTGTGTCTGTCTGTGCTTGCTGTGAGAGCACTGAGTGGATTTTTCTTAATTTTTTTCGTCAATAGCCTCTGATTATATTAAATCATAGTTGATGTACGACAATATGCTGATGCAAAGGAATGTTTACTACCATCCAACCTAACTGAGGTTGACTATGAAGCCCAAATATTTTTTTATTCCACCCCAAAGCTCTTTCACGATAGTATGAATGGGGCCTAATTGAGCGCAGACCATTTGCAGGGCCTCGTGGATGTGTTACTTGGCAGAGACGTCTTTTTCTTTCTTCTTCTCTCACTTTTTTCTGTTCTTTTCTGCAGGAAAGTGATGGCGCAGCAGTGGTCAGTGCTCTCAGGTTTCACCCAGTTACACACTGCTTCTCTGCCTTCCTTTGTGTGTGTGAGTGTGTGTGTGCACTCGAAAACTCGTGCTCAACTAAATATGTATTACATGAACATAACTAAACATTATGTGTGTGCGTGTGTGCATGCCTGTGTGTGTGCATGGGCATGTTTATACCTGGTCCCCCTATGTCTCACCCGGTGCCTCTGCAATCCCCCCCACCCCCCTCCTTATTGGTGCCAAGGTGCTTCAATCAGGAGAAACTTTCCTAGAGGCTATAATTGGAGTCATGCGTAGCGGATGAGGGAATTCCAAACATTATTGGACTTTTCCGGCACTTGGCAGCAGGTCATGGGGCTTTGGGCCCGGGTTGGTCCAGCTTGGACAAAAATACAGAACACTGCTACCTCAGGGGAATGAGAGATGTTCGTGGTAGTACAACCCTCAAATTGTTTGTAGATGTGTTAACATTTGTAGGTTTGTTAACTCTTGGTTATGTGTATTCATGATCCATGTTAATCAACTGCCTGACTCATTTTTCTTCACACTATACATAATGTCTTAAAAAAGCACTATATAAAGGTTCAGGAGTAGTATAAATATATTGTAAATGGACATTTTCCCACTTGTGGATTTTATTCTTCACTTGCAGTTTCATAAAATCGGCACTCTGTGTTTTTCTTCTGAGTCATCATGTTAACTTGAGGGGGGAACTTAAGGGTTCCTGTAAGCTATTATTCATTTCAGCCTACGCTTTAAAGGGAGTTCCTTCTTTCTCCCTGGGACCACCAGACTTTAAATAACCCCACAGTCTGAGTTTGTGTCTCTTCTCAGCGTGAACACCTCAAAAGGCCGTAGCCTGTAAAGGCTGTTTGTGTACTTAATGAAAAGTTGTGCAAAAGTGT
Organism: Diplodus sargus; assembly: GCA_903131615.1. Taxonomy (NCBI): domain Eukaryota; kingdom Metazoa; phylum Chordata; class Actinopteri; order Spariformes; family Sparidae; genus Diplodus; species Diplodus sargus. The sequence continues at coordinate 12,898,452 of CAEMYA010000179.1, read as the reverse complement.
CAGTTTGACAGCGAATCGAGGAGAGGGGGGCAAACTGGCATGTGGGAGAAAAATTGAGGAGATAAAGGGAGGAAAGAGGAGTAAGGAGATGAATGCAGGTTGCATAAATTGTTTCCTGGATATGATGTTGAAATGTGTACGGGTGTGCATGTGGATTGAATTGAGTAAGAAGTGAGCTGGAGTAAGCCTCAAAGAAAGTATCATTAATAAAACTGGCTGACAATGACTGAAATTCTCTCCTTTATTTTCCTTTCATTGTCTTTTTTTGTGTGTGCATGCTTGCCACTCATAAGCTTTACTGCTATTGAGGTGAAAAAGAGGTTTTTATTTAATTATTATTATTATTTCTTGGGATGTATTAACATTCAGTGGGCAGGAGTAAAATACCTTTTTATAGTTTCTCAGCAAGAAATCACTGTTGATCTCTTATTTTGCTGTGCCCCTGTCTGTCTTGCATTCTTCTATTGCTTTGAAGGGCAGTACTTGTTTTTGAGGTCACAATGAAATGTTAATCCCATGTTTTTTGGGGAGGGTTTTTTCTATTATGCTGATTCACCCTCAGGTTAATTGTGACCGACCAACAACCACATGAGACGCTCATTTGTTTGACCAGAGAGCCAAATCGTGTACAAAGACTGAAGTTCCTGCCTGAGCCACACTCAAACATTTTTTCACAGCAATTACAGTTGTGGTTCTGTTGCGCTCAACATGTCATGCATCACCCCTGCACAATAGGATTCCACACGAAATTATAACATTGGCGATGAATTTTGATAATTGAAGCTTTCACTACAAAAAATACTATTGCCAAGCAACCAAATCTGTAAGCTACATGTAGGCTAATCTAGGTGTATGAACAGCACTTATCAATCTTACAAATAGGTACATGCTCCATAACCATGCATCGGGCGAACAGATGTGTCAGATCACATTTTTTATGACAAGATACCACTTTTATCCATAGGGTCACACAAAACTTTGTGTAGTTGCTTTAACTTAAATGTTGCTGTTCATTGTTGTTGTTTTCTTTTTTGTCTCTAGTTGCATTGTTACAACAAGAAGTGCATGTATGTGTTAAATATGCAAGTATATACAACGATACCATGTAAAGCTAAAGCTAAGAAGCTAAATTGGAATGTAATTACACTGAAGAAACTGCTTCACTGCTTCTCGGTGTACTGTTTAAGTGACTCAAGGACCAGCGGAATACGGAAAACTATTTAAGTGCTTTGTACTTATGATGTATATTGAAAAAAGACGTCATTGCAAAGAGAAGTCTGTTGTACTGTGAAACTCTGAACTAAGATGTCTTAGTAATGACAAGGGAATGCCACTTATTCAAGCTATGTAGCTGATACTGAAGAGCAGGACTTTCAAGTTCTGTGCACTAAGAAGCAAAACACAAACACATCAGTCAGTGTTAGTGTTCGGAGTGTTTATTGGGTTTTCCTGTGTTGCCACGGATTTTCAGCTCATCGTTGAGTTTATGAAGAATTGCTCAGAGAGAAGTAAATAACTGCGGTGAGCTCGTCTGTACTTGCTTTGGTTCACCCAGTCAAGCAGGACAAAAGATTACGCCCTCAACAAAAAGCTCTCTAACCTGACAGGAGGCATGCCCACACACACTTTTCAGTCGAGTTACATATGTTTTTCATTTGGGTTGTTTACCAACAGCATGACTAATACCTGCTTTGTGTGCCACGGTCTACTGGTCTGGGGTTCAGTCGGAGAGTCCTATAAAAAGAAATGGTAGCTCGTCGGTTCACCTGTTGCTGGAGAGATACAACCGTTTGTGAAGTTCTTAAGAACGAAACAGTTTTATCTTAACATCCCTCTCAAAGAAGTCCATATAACCATTTTTAAGTTTTCTCATGTGCATGAAGTTTATGTTTGATCTGTTTCATCATTACGCAGACATCCTCTTAGTATTAATGCATGGTTCATGTTATATTATTTTTACAAGATTGACTGATGATCTTTGTCTTTCTTCAGATCCAGTCCACACCCACCAGAGGTACCACAGTGATTACAGTTCATCAAGCGAAAGCCCTTCGGTGACCTCCTCAGATCCAGACTACAGGCAAGGTAAAAGATGCTTCTGAGGACGTCGTAATCATTTTAATACTTAGACTTATTCAGCTGGAGGCCCAGGGGCTGAATGCTGCTCTTTTACATTCTCATTCCAGTCCTGAGATAATTTTGTTAGTATTGCTAATTAGCTTATTTGTTGGTTCAGTCTGTTGCCAAGCACAGAAGTACACAGTTTTAACTTTATGTAAAGTTTTCTTCAACGTCAATCCCAGAGTCCCTATCGCAAAGTAAATTCAAAGCTGTTTGGAGTTAAGGCATGGTTTTTGGGCTGCCTGAGAGTAACTCATTATTGTTCTTTATTTCCTCATTACACTAATGTTGTGAATGTAAAATGGTCAAAAACAAGTCCTTAGTCAGAGCCTATAAGCTTATTCCAAGAGCAAACAATTACATAAACGTGCTTAACTAACAAGTTTCAGGCTTCAAATACTGATGTCGAATATATATTGAAATCTCATGGGCTAGATGACGCATTAATCATCCAGGGGGAGGTTGAAAGAGTGAGAAAGTGGGAGGAGGGAAAGAGAGGTAAGGAGAGGAAAAAAAGACTGCTTGGAAAAAAAACTGCCCTTGACCTGTGTGTATTCTCTTCATGTCTGTAACATATTCTATAGATAAAGACATTAAACCTGTAGCGAAACGCTGCTATGATGTCGATGTGACTGTCTACAGGTCGTTTTCAGATCTGAGAACTGTGCACGTCACACTGAAAATAACTAAGACTATAAATCTTCAGATGAAGCGACGCCGCAGCCTCTCTTGACATGCACTTGAGAAGCGCTACTCATGCATCCCGTGAGGCCAGTCTAACCTGTTAACATAGATGCCGAAAGGAAAAGCAAGGGGTCACGCCACGCAGCAGCGCTACCCACGCATCCAGTGTTTACAGCCTGTTAACTACGTTTTTAAAGATGGCAAACTAGCAGAACACAAGACCGCCCATAGGGGCAAGTGGGGGATTTTTTTATATGCATATAATGTCTCTTAGTCGTGAAAACTAAAAAGTTAGAGGGGGAAAAGTGGATTGGGTTTTTTTTTTATTTTATTTTTTTATTTTTTTTATTTGATCACATTTCAGTTCTGAGTTTTACAGGTCACACATAGGGAATGTAAAAGTCTGGCGCCTTGGCACTTCACTTTTTTCCAAATCTGGCCCTTCTGAAACATTAGTGGAATTGGCCTGTCCTACACCATATGATTTGTGTGTCTGTTCAAACTATTCAGCAACAGGTGGCAGGTGCTGCAAGCACATTACTAATCTATGTTATGTGTGCAGCAGAAGTAAAAATGAAGAACCAAAGGAGGCGATATTTTAAAAGATTGCTCAACTTTTCCAGGCCAGTAAGAACATGTCCATTACAATTGACTAAATCTATTATTCACACTGGGATTACGTGGTACTCACTCTTGTTCCACAAGATCTAGAGCCATGTTGGTTTTTGCTTTATCCATTTAATAATGGGCTGATTTACACCTGGAACAGTGACTGAGTTATTTTTTTAAAAAGCCAGCACTAGTCTGGGATTCAAAAAGACTGGAGTATCAATTATTCGTTGCCTGTCCATCTTAAAGCCAGATTCCATGCTGTCTTTATGCTAAACCGCACAGACCATACTTTATGGGCTACACTGAAGACAATTCTCAATTTAGAGAAGCACAATAAAGATCCTTTTGTAGTTTTCCACGTAATCGCCATTTCACTCACTCACCTGGTGCTGCTAATGGAATTGGGTCATGTCTTAAGCAATTTAGGATTGCACAAGATTACATTACCATCACTGTCGGTGCAAAATGAAATTGTGCAACAAAGAAATTACTTGATACAATATCTTGTAGGCAAAAACTAATGGCTCAGACTTACTTTCCAAACCGAGCTGTAGAAAAAAGCCCAATACCACTGGTTATCATGACAGTCTGGAGATGTTTCACACAATAGGAGAAAGCATAAACATAACGGCAACTCAGACATTAAGACTTGAAACATATAGTTACGCACATGTTTATGTTTATATGTAAAAATGTATTAGTCACTTAACTCCCCGCTTTCAGATGTGCTTTTGTTTTGATAATGATTTCAGACGACTGGATAATCAAGATTAATTTACTCAAACGTGTCAGTGCAGTGGGAGACGGAGATAACGAAGGTCAAAAGCAAATTTATTCAAGATGACCCACGCCCATACTCATGCACCGCTGCACCAAAGTTTGGCTTTGAGCTCAGGCAGCTGGGAAAAGTTTAGATGTACTCGTGGATACAGTGTCAGTTTTAATTTAAAAAAATGTTATAACTCAACACTGTCTGACACATAACGGTGCTATAATGCTGTAGTCTTTTGTTGGCAAATTGAAATCAACAGAGATCCGATTTGTAGTGCTGGTTTGACCTGATTTGAGTCTCCTGTAACTGCACCACCTCCTCCAACACATGTTCATACAGGTATATGTTTCCCACAGTGTGGGTGTCTGCATCTGGAGGGTTGTGTTATGATCCAATTTTTGGACATCTGAAAACAAATTGTAATCCTTTTTCCGCGTCTCTTCCAGCTAAGAAACCAGGCGATGTGAGGAGGTATGGATCCCAGCTGGCACTTTCCTCTGAACACGACGCCCTGTCACTGACGAGGCTCAGGTAACACACACGTGTTGTCTTTTGTCCCTTAAACAGCCAATCTACTGCAACTCTCCATCTTCTTTTCTGCCTCCCCAGTTGCTCAAAGTAACCTGATTTCAAAGCCAGTTGTAATCTACAAATTGTTAAATCCTTAAACTAAAAACTCAATTAAAGAGTTGTGGGAAATGTTGGTTTTATTGTATTTTGTCCTATGTACATTGGTATCAGATATATCTAGGTTCCCTTTTTATTTTGAAAGCTTTTTAAAAGTCAGACTCAAACAGTTTGCAATCTGAAAAGCTACGTCTTTTCAATACCAGTACCTTTGTGATGCAGCACAGTAAATTAACATCAGAAAAACAAAACAGAAATCTGTCTGCAGCACAATGGAAGTGTGCTGTCATCTACAAAATACTGTCATCACATAACAGCTCTGAGACAGGGCACTTATTAAATGTGACAAGCATCACAAACAGGACACTGCTGGAGACAACTCTCTGAGAGTTGGACGGAAAAGTTGACTGCGCCTACTCAACTCTTGGCTGATTAGCTGGTGCGTTTTCTTCGTTGCAGACTTCAGCTTCAGGTGAAAATGGCTAACTTTTTTTTTTTTTCCAATTGGTGCTTCCAAGTAAATTTCATTAACCTGACGTGTCACCAGATGTCTGCTTCAGAATACTGTTTTTTTATCACTCACTCCCTCACTGAGCAATACTGAAATGTAACTTTACAACTTAGTCCGCAGAATCTTTCATGTATCGCAATGCATCCTAGAATTGAGAAATTTCCACACCTATATTCTTGCATGAGTTTCACAACCTGCCTCACTGCATAGAAGTGTTTACATCTTGAATTGAATGCGTTTGTATACATTTGCGCCTTTGTTCCCCTGAGGAACTGGTGCCTGCACTGAAATCCCTCCACAGTAAAGGGAATCCGCCGATGAAGCCACCCTGTTTGCTCCTCTGGGCCACACACAGCTGGTGTGGCGCAGCAGGGTCAGCCTCATGCTTCGCTAGTGAGGTCATCCAATGTGACATCCACATTCAGCAATCTCTATCTCTCTAATCTCTGGCATTACAGAGAACTGCCTGCTAGCAGATGCACAGAGCACTTGTTTTCCCTTGATGCTTAAAGAAGAAAATACATCCGCTAGTGTTTGGTGTTGGTGTTTGTCTTATGTGTGTAAACACATTGTGTCTGACATATTCCCCCACATGTTTCTACTTTAAGTTGTTCTTTTATGGAGAGAGGAACAAAAAAAATAGTCAGTTAATAAGAGAAAATACTCACGAGGCATCACACACTGAACAACAGTCTTGTTTCCATTCAGCTTTTTCACAGTATCAGACTGTTCCGACACCAACCCTCCTCCTCTCTTTTCTTCTCCCTGTAGGCAGTATGAAGGGGCAGCTGATGAAGGTCTGGCTGGAGCAGAGCTGCTCCTCCAGAAGCAGGAGGAGGAGGTGCAGCGACTCCAGGCCCACCTGGCCAGCAGGCTGTCCAGGGCTAACCTCTACCCCACAGATGACACCTTGGCCCCAGCTCGCACTTCCATGCTCGACCTTCGAGACCCTCTCTACACCTCCTCTGTGCCTCTGCGCAAACCTAAGGTCTTTGCTCTACATTGGCTCAGTAAACTCGGGGATAAACTTTGTTTATGATCACAGCAACTTTGAAAATCATCTTATTTTGCCGGGCAAACGTGTATTTTGTTCATGTGCAAAGCTTCCTTTATTGCTATGGAGCTGTTCATCACATATAAACACAAACACCCGACACAGCCAAATCCAATCCAGAAACTGGTTAAAGATTTCAACACGCTCACTGTAATGGGAACGCCCTCCCCCAACGTCTCACCGTTTATCTTGCAATATTTGATGATGGATGTACCTCCCGTGAGCGTGTTCGCAACTAGTTTGTTAATACTGTGCTCACTCATTGTTCTGCGGTAAAACTTTCATGTCGGCCTTTTGTGATTACAGATTTGCGGGGTATGTGGGATTTTTTGGGTACAGTCTGATTTATCCCACCAACTATCACAAATTGTGAAAATGTGCTAACAGAAGTGGGAAAACAGACCAACAAATCTTCTGATATTGGCGGTAAACCTCAAATAGTGTACATGAATTATATTCCCATTTGGTTAATTATACTTGCAAAGGCGAGACATATTTGCCGCAGCGTGTTTATGGTAGATTGAAAACTGATGTCATTTCGGATGTGGGGGGTTTCCAGTTAGTAAAACAAAAACCTTTGAGCTAGAGCAAAGGAATCTTGCTCTTCCTCTTCTGGTGAGACTTGATTACAGCAGAGAACCAACAAGGAAGTGTGTGTGCAACACTGGGAAACACCACATGAGCTGTCGTCATTTGAAATCTCATGATCAGAGCAGCTATTAAAACAGGTGTAGAGAAGAAGGGTTTAAGATGTCTTTCGGAAGTCAGTCATGCATGTCAGAAGTTTTTGTATTGAAGCTCAGAACTCATAACTTGTGATTATATTTCATACAGATCATCTGTCATAATAGCAAATCAAACCAGTTTTCTTTTTTTTTTGTTCCCATCAAATTTCAACACCTGATTTGGATTTCTGTTACTGATAGTGATAGGCTGTTATAAACCGCACAGCTTTTCTTACATAAAGGGTAAAAAATATGCAGAATGTATCAAATTTCAATGTTATTAGAAACATATACAAGTTAGTAATATGAGAATTGCAAAGAATGCAAAGGAAAACTGGCAATCAATCAATCAAACTAGAATTGCACTTAGCAGAGAGCGTACCTCTGCCAAGGCGCAACCGTCCCCTTTAATTCAATCAAGTCTAATCACAATTTATGTTTTTCTGAACCCTCATTGTCTCAGTTACACAGTGGTGGTAGTTGCAGGTTTTTATCCAAACTAGTTACCGTATAGCGTCTCAAAAAAATAACTCTCTTTTTTTAAATCCACTAGATCTGGATTTTTATTTGAATCCACAAAAGAATTGTACTCCTTAAGATCAGTGCATTACTCCCCTGGGAAATTCGAGAAAATGTCAACAACAAAAAAAGTGACATAAATGTCCCGGATCTGTGTCTTTATCCAAATCCATATCAGACGTTAATGGTGTCTAATCTGGGCTCATCCTCCATTCAAGTTTCATGAAAATCTGTTTAGTAGTTTTTGTGTAATCCTGCCGACAAGCCAACCAACAGGCAAAGATTCATTCAAGTCTTTGGTAAAAAAAATAAATAAAGTCTCTCTCTCTCTCTGACAATTTCTTTCTATCTTTACCCCAATGACAGATCTTCCATGGGCCTGAGTTTGTGAAGATGGCCAGCGAGCCCTGTGTTGCCTTATCTGTTCCCTCTTCAATAATGGTGAGGATGTAAATGTATTAGCTATATATATATGTGTGTGTGTGTGTGTGTGTGTGTGTGTGTGTGTGTGTGTGTTAAAGAAACTGCTTGTCTCATTTATAACTTCATCTGTTTTCCCCCTCCTCTCTGCCCACAAGAAACGTGGTAAGGTGGAGGAAGTGCAGAGGAAGGTGGTTGTGGTGCTGCTGAACAGCCAAAAGCTGGAGCTGAGCTGTGACATCAAGGCGGTGTGTAAAGACGTTCTGGATATGGTGGTTGCCCACATCGGGCTTGTGGAGCACAACCTCTTTGGCCTAGCATACCTCAGAGGTAAAGTATGCCATTCTTGTGCATGACTAGTTTGAGTGTCAGATGCATGTAAGAAAATCTTCTCATCTTAAATGCATAGGATAAAACTGAGGTGAAATGCTGAGCATATTAGATGAGGCTGCATGAAATTTAGGACAGAGGTTAATGGTCTTCCCATGTAAATTCATCTACACCTGATGTTTCATTAAAGATGCAAAACCTACACTGCTGCAGGCAGACAGACATTACTGACTTCCCTCTCCCCCTATTTTCCTCCATCTCCCCCTTAAAATCATCCCCACAGATAATGAGTTTTTCTTCGTTGATCCTGATGTCAAACTAACCAAAGTGGCCCCAGAGGGATGGAAAGAGGATCCTAAGAGGAAAAAATCTGACGTGCCTTTTAATCTTTTCTTACGCATCAAATTCTTCCTTGATGACGTCAGCCTCATACAGTAAGTGTACATTATCATGGATGAGACTGTGCGTTGGCATATTGTGTTTAATGAAAAATTTCAAATTTGTGTGGGGTTTTTTTTCTGTGTATAACAGGCATGCTATGACCAAACATCAGCACTACCTTCAGCTGAGGAAGGATATCTTGGAGGAGAGGGTGCGCTGCGACACAGAAAATGCCATGATCCTTGCTTCTCTGGCACTGCAGGCTGAGTTTGGTGACTACCAGCCTGAGGTACCAAATCTCCTTAAATTATTCTTTAGATTAGTCATTTATGCCTTTCTGATTCTTTTCATTTAATTGATTTAGTTTTTAGAATCATATCTTAGTTTCTATGGTATGAGTACCAACTCCTCTTGTAAAATTCAATACAGTTTAATATTGGTCCTATTAGATAAAACTTCATGAAACAACTAAATGATTTTAAAAGTAACAACGTTAACTTTTTTACCTCAGCTCCATGGGAAGACTTATTACAGGCTGGAGCACTACCTGCCGGTGTCGGTCCTGGATAAGGTGAACCAGGCGACCATCAAGGAGGAGCTGCCCAAACTTCACAGCAACTACTACGGAGCGTCTGAGTCTGAGACTGAGTTTGAATTTCTCAAGGTCAGCAAAACCAGAGTGTATAAAAATCATTGTTTCAGGTCGATGGAACAGAATATTTTAAATAATTACTACACATTTGGATAGTAGTAGTGTTCTACACAATGTATGTCTTCTGTGATTTTCCAGAAAAGGAAGAGCCAATGAGTTTACTTAGGAAAAAGAAGAATTTATTTTTTCTTTGTAATATTTCTCAGAAAATAATCTTCACAGTCTTCCAAGAAACTGTTCTCTTCAGATTGGATAATAGTATTATATTATGTATAATCAGATAAAAATCAGTGCACTCATCGGCCACTGACCTCATTAAAAAACCTCTCTGCATGAAAAGTCCTCAATTTTAACTCTCGAAATATCATTTCTATCTCTTCCTTCTATCTCATTATTGTGTAATTTAGAGAATTTAATACCCTCTGTCTTGATTTTTTTTTTCTTTTTTTTTAAGGTGAGCCAGAGGCTGACAGAGTATGGCGTCCATTTCCATCGGGTGCTTCCTGAAAAGAGGTCACAGACAGGCATTATGATGGGTGTCTACTGCAAGGGGGTGCTCATCTTTGAGGTCCTTAACGGAAATCGGACCGCAGTGCTAAGGTTCCCCTGGAGGGAGACAAAAAAGATTTCCTTCATAGTATGTTCTTGTGTCTATATTATCAGAATAGAATGTAGCAAATGCAATTTATTCATTCCAACGCAGCCCTGTCCTAACTTTCATGTAAATGCTAACTTGTTATGTTAAAGAGAAAGAAGATCTGCCTTCAGAACACATCAGATGGGATTAAGCACCTGTTTCAGACAGACAGCAACAAGACCTGTCAGTATCTGCTACAGCTCTGCTCTGATCAGCACAAGTTCCACCTACAGATGAAGGCCCGCCAAAATAACCAGGAGCTTCAAGACCTAGGTAGGAGGGGGGTTCACATTATATGGCCTCGGGCTCAGACAGATGTGAATATTTGGCTCGCAAGACATATTTTCACTGAGAGGAAGGAAAACAAAAGTGACCCATCACAGCAAACCCCCTGATGATGTCAACACTAATGACATTTTCCAGCTGCAGATGCATGTGTCAGCCATCCCACATATCCTCTGCAGATTAAAGCTACTGCCCACTCATTCCCCTCTCTAGAATTTAGCATATTTCTCATTGGCAAAAAATATTAATATAATCTTTATTTACTTATCTTTAGTAACTTTGTCTGTGCCATGCCTCATACTCCCTCCAGATTGTTGACCTAAAGTCACGTCTGGGTTGTTGACTGCCAAGAAGACTCTGGCCTGAGCCTTTGACATGATGATTAACATGGATATTTCCAGTACCTGCATTTTACATCCAGACAACAAAAACCTCATATGTCTGGATGACATATAACATGTAAATAAATAAGAAATGTAATCATCCGCAGGCAACTGTTTACAGACAACAGTCATCCTTTGTACAATCATGTGTTTACACAAAGTGGTGGACCTCGCCCCATCCTTGCTTGTGAACGATTGAGACTGTCAACGATGAACATTTCACACCCTATCATGATGTTCTCACCTCTCACCAATTATCCTGTTTACCTGTGGAGTGTTCCGAACAGGTGTTTTTGTTACAAATTCAGATAAGCATGTATTTCCAAAAAACGATAAAGGCTTGAATTTGCTTCAGTGAAAGGCTGTGGCAAGCACAAAAGTCTTCAGCCTTGATTTAAAAGTAGGTGGGAGTTGGAGCCGACCTGCAGTTTTAAGGCAATTTGTTCCAGATATGTCCTACATTAAAGTGTGAATGGTGTCTCTGGGATGGATGAAACAAAAAAAGAAAGAAATGCTAAAATCATCAACTATACTTGGGCAGCTGTTTTTATTGTGGATGATCCCCCCCAAGTAAAGTCTATGTGTGGGAAACACTGGGTTGTAAATAAAGATGTAATTATTCATCATTCAAACTATCCACTCACATTCTGTTTTCCCTGTCCTCTCTGGTGTTTAGAGAACTGCCCCTTGACCAGTTTGCAGTATTCCCTCGATCCTCGCAGTGGAGACTCGGTGGGTAGGACGGTGAGCTCAGGCAGCCTTGCCCCTAGCCTGTCAACACGCTCCAACCCAGACCACCTGAAGAGGATCTCCTACTCGGAGGTGGCCCTCAACAAGGCACCGTCTGGCCCAATATTGGTCCAGGATGAGCTTCACTTTCCAGGTTTCAATCCAGCGGCCTCCACGGTCCTTTCCAATCCACGGATAATGAGCCGCTCCCACCACAACCTCGGACAAATGCCAGAGTCTCCAGAGCACCAAGTGACGGAGTCGTATCGTGGCCAGAATCCGGCACAACCCAACCAACTGGCCTCTCACTTCCAGCAGCACCAGAGAGCCAGCTCAGACACAGACTCCCTCGCACACCAACAGAATAAGTAAGTTAAAGGAAGCCGGATTTGTTGCTAAATACACTAGTTTATGAGAGAGTGTAGTTCTGAATAAAACCATCGTGATTTCGGAGTTTATTTTGCATTTCATTACTTTACAATCCGTTAAACTAGCAGGAACTACGATGTTTTATACAATTTTACTCCTTTAATTGAGCCTATTTAAAGTCTTATTTTAAGCTCAGTTTCAGGAAGTGGGATCTTGCGTTTATTAGTGGTGAAGTCTTGAGTGTCACAGTCTCCAAGCTTGCTTCAGGACAAACTAAGGTTACTAAGTGAGGACTTGTTGGTGGGACTAAAGCGCTGCCTAACACCACAGAGACAGAGAGAACTCTACTTCCAGCGTCTAATTAACCCTCTGGGGTCTGTGTGGGTGTGCATGCGCCCTTGTGTCTGTGTTTGTGTTTTTGTGATATTGTGCCAACCAGCGTGTGTGTTCCTATTTTAATTTGTAAAAAAAAAACTGTTTTTGTGCCAGCTGCTCCCTCTCGTGTCAGCTTTACAAATGACAGAGGATTCTTTATGCATACAAAAACTGTAACACCTATAACTGTAAATAGTTAATAAGAATGAAAATGAGTTTCATCTCCTTTTCAGATCATTTAGCACAGTGACGCACAGCAGCCCAGCCTGGAGTCTGAACAGGTCCAAAAAGGAATCTGACTCTTCTTCCATAGAGGACACTGGCCATGCATATGTTGTAGGTAAGAATGCTGACCAGTGACGGATGATGCGGCTCCCTGTGAAGCAAAGTGCCATAAATGGAGAGACTCCAGAATATTGAATCTATTTCATCAGCTGTGACATTTGGAGTTGTCTGCAGCTTCAGCTCTTTTCTGATTAATGAAATAATTAAATTGTCAAATGCCACTTACCTTATTTACACCTCAGCAGATTTATCTACATGTATAAGGACTTTTTAAACAGGCTTATAACTAACAGTATGTCCTGATGATGTCCATGTATAGAATGTAGCATTCTGAAGTCAAGTGGTGAGACATCTAAAACAAGATAACTGATCGATGGCAGAAAAACCAGGCGGCACATTTATATTCACTACTTAGCATATTTGTTAATAGTTGACCAGATGTGCAGTGGGCAAGTTCTTAAGATAGATTCAATTTAGCAGTTTTCCTCTCTAGAGGATGGGTCTTACCTCAGAATAGACCCATTAAACTTTGGTGCAGAGCTATTGAGAGATGGGGCGTTTTGTCTTTGTTTTTTTACATTTTCCTCAATTTCTTAGGGAATAATGCAGTAATCTTTTTCTAAATTAATAAAAATAAAAATCAGGTTTATATAGGTGGCTGGTGTCTCTGAATGGGGCTTATGAGTGAGTTCAAAAGCTGAAGGTTTGGTCTTGGCTGTAGTGTGTGCTGTACTGAGTGCCATGCTAGTTTATGTTAAAATGTACTTATTAAAACTAGGATGTAGACTAATCAAGGACCAAACACTGATGTTTTTGTGGCGTTTTCTTTCCTTTTTGCCACAGAGGCTTGGAAAACAGTTTTGAATCAACTTATTTTTAAGTTTCTTCATTGATTGAAAACCAGTTTTGTTTGTTGGTTAGTTTTGAAGAAAGGGGATGAAATCATAATAACAGCAACAAATGCCCTATTTTGAGTTACTTTTTTGGTTCACTCGCTTGTATTCATATACTTCTTTATTTGGTTACTTAAGGATCCCCATTAGAATCACATGAATGTACCTGTAGCCTGTCTGGGATCCTCAACATAAAATTAAAATTAAGACATTCACTAGGACAATATGAACTATTTAAAATGTGACCTCAATCAAACAAGCTAAGTGGATAGACACCCCAGAGAAAGTACAAATGCACATAGAATCAGAGAAAACAGCAAAAAAAATAAACAATGTTTATGCTTCTGAAAATGGGTCTGATTATGCAGGTTTGCTTCTGCTTGTCTTAATTACTGACTTATAACGTCTATAAATATTTCCTAACATTATCGCCTGTAAATTAGCAGATAGAGAAACAATAACTTTTTACCGCTCTGTGTCATGTACAAAGCTAATCTCTTGTGTTCTGTTCCCAGGTGTCAGTATGCACAATTCCTCTGGAGTGCCTTCGACCCCAGCCTCTGTCAACGGTATGCATCAGCCTTCTTCTAGCTTTCATTTCCCCGGATACATACACACCACATCTCCATCCCTTTTTCCACAGTGTAATGTCAAAATGCATGAAATGTCCCACCGCTCTCCACTTTCAACCATGTTGTAACATTCTTAATCTTCCTCTTCAGTTTGTAGAACTATACGGTTATTGTGGCACAGCTGAGTACGGATATACAAACTAAATAAAATTCTGTGTTCCAAATCAGAATTATATAATAGAGAATAGAGTCTGTGTCCTTCACAGTACAGACGACCCATGGTACTGGCTCCAGTCCCACCATTTAATAGCTTCATGCTTGGCTCTTAGACCTCATGACCTTCGCTTTCATCCAAGCTTAACCCGTATTTTTAGGCCCATTAGCCAGCAGCGCTAAAGCAGGGGCCCCTCGGCAACACTGTATGCCTGCCTGAGCTGATTAATTGTTACATTGTAGATATACTAATGCACTCAGAGTGGCCTACTGCATATCCCCTCTGAAATTTATTTAGCAAAAACTACCCCATGAGTGTCAGAAATCTCCATGTACATTCACAGATGAAAGAAAAATGCTTAAAAACTGTAAATACTGTTGGGCAGTTCAATCTACAGCAATCCAACACATTCTATAAGCTCATCACATGTTCGCAGCATCACTGTCCTGTGAGAACCACAGAGCCCTATTTTCAGCTTTGTGACGATGCAGTTTCCAGCTAATCAGTTTCTTCTAAATATTTATATGTTATAGTGGCAATTTTGAACTTCTGTGCTGTGCCGGATGCCGTCGTTGTTTAGAATTTTAGTCCACTATATAAACTAATGTTAGCTACTGGTGCTGCTACTGGAGCAGAGACACTGAGGTGAGGCACTCAAGAATGTGCATAAAGTCACATCCTGTGGACAGGATTCACTGGTAACTGCAGATTTCAGGCAAATGTAGAGGAGTAAAATGTCCAGTATATGCCTCAAAGATGAAGTGAAGTAGAAATATAAATGTGCAAAAATACAGTATATTCCTGTAATAAAAACAAATGCTGTGTGTCCTTCTGCTGCACAGACTCATTCAAAAAGAAGCTCAGTGCCTTACCGTCTCCAGAGAGAGAAATCACAACTGTAAACCTGAAGAAAGATGTGAAATATGGCCTGGGTAAGGGTGTATACATGTTCTCCTAAAACAACAACTCAGTTTCACGCTGCCTCTACTGCCACATCTCAGCTGTCAGAGTTGACAAGCATTATAAATTGCATTTAAGGCGTCTGTGTTCCCCTGATGTTTTGTGTTTGAATGTTGTTTTCATCTGTTCGTGCTTGCGTGTGTTCTCTAGGGTTTCAGGTCGTAGGAGGGGAGAACTCTGGTCGTATGGACCTTGGTACCATCATTAGCTCCATCACTCCTGGGGGTCCTGCTGATGTCAACGGCTGCCTCAAACCTGGTGGGTCACACGTTTGCTGCAATCGTCCCCCTGTCTGTTTGAATATGATGATGTTGTTGATGTCTGCTGTGATAATGTTAAGCAATTAGCTGTGTTGCCATACCTGGTCATCTTTCATGTGCGTAACAGTTTATGTTGTTTATACAGGTGACCGGTTGATTTCTGTGAATGACGTGAAGCTGCAAGGCCTCTCTCATGCCTCCACGATCGATATCCTACAAAATGCTCCTGATGACGTCACTCTGGTGGTGTCACAGCCCAAAGAGCGGCTCTACAAAGGTAAAAGCAGGGAAATGAATGTTTCTGCTCTGTATAAAATACATGTTTTTTTTTTTGTTTTTGTTCCATGTCATCACATACAGAATGTAGGTGTGTGACAATTCTCCAAATGTACGATTCAATTTGACTTTCAGCCACAATTAGCCAATTCCATCAATTAAAAACACGTATTTAAGACAGTTACAATTAAAGGTTGGGGGTTTAAGATCCAATTGCAAAAAGACCTAAAAGATTACCTGTGTTTTTCTCTTATTTCTAGACGTGTACATTAACATTGCTGTTCTTCTTCCTTGTTTTGACAGAATCTTCTCCGGGTTATGTTCCGTACCAAGCCAAGTCTGCTTTGAAGGCACTTAACTCTGGCCAGAGACGAGAAATAGACTTTGACACCTCGTCAGAGGAGCAGGTGGGAACGGGAAGCCCCAGCCCTCCTCCCCACAGCGCTGGCTCGCCATCATCCACCTCCTCCCCAGTCCATCAGCACACCGGTTCTCAGGACTCCAGGACAAGTGGTGTTACTAAAATCAGCCAGCCCCCTGCTGCTAATGGAGTTCAGCAGTGTCTAGAAAGAGCTACAGCTGCTGCCACAGCTGTCCAACTTCAGAGACCAGAACCTAACGTGGGTTTGGATCCTATGCCGCCGGCTCTGCCACCCAAAACTAGGAAAGCTAAAGTGTCAGAAGCTCCGAAAGTGTCCGAGCATTCTGACAGGGGGGATTCAGACATGGATGAGGAGACTTATTCCAGTAGTCAAGAGAAGCTCAAGGTCAAAAAGGTGCGGCCTTCGTGTTTATGAATTCAGTGGTTTAAATGGATTCTTTGCTTTTAAGTCTAATCAGGACATTTATGAAAAAAACTTGCAAAAAGGTTTTCTTCAATCCTGGGGAAGCAAATATAAGCTTTATACGCATGTAACAGGATAAGAATACATCTTTCACAGACAAGCATTACTGATTAGATGCTTGGTACAACTAACTGCTTGTTGTATGTAACTTTTTGCATTTACAAAGTCAATGCAACTGCATGTCCTTCCTTGAATGTAATATCTGCTTGTTTGTTCTCCGCTCCACCTCCTTCAGCTTCCTCGCTCTCTCTTCACCCCTTTCTTCTTTCTGCATGTCCCAGCTTGTGATAATTCAACTTAATACCCTGTTCTCTGTTTGCAGGAAAACATCATGGAAAGTTTAAATGGTAATGCCTCAGGGGTCAATAGTCTCTGTCCAGGAGAACTATTTGACGTTGAGCTGTCCAAAAAAGACAGCAGCCTGGGCTTAAGTGTCACGGTACTGTTCGGCAAGGTTTTCACCGTCTTTTTGTTTTGGCCCCTTCCCCCTCCCCCACTTCATCCTGTCACTGTTTGGGTTTATATGTTGCTTGGTTTGGTTTGCTCTCTGAACGCTGAATGTTGTCTGATCTGGAAGCTCTTGCGGGATTATTGTCTGCTTAATTCTGTTTGCATGTTGCCTTTCTTTAAATCAGTAAGGATTTTCTTTTAGTCACACAGTATCTTAAGTACTTCACAGTTAAACACTTTCAACAGGACTGGTTAGTGAGCTGTCTCATTGCTTCCTACACGTTTGCTGCTGACTCTAGAATGACTCATTGGAGTGAAACTAATATAATTTATTTCTAAGGAATTGTATGCACCTTGTTGATTAGCATGGATTCATTCACTCCACAGTAACATTCAGTAACAAATCACATGACTGTGTTCGAACCAGAATCGCTGTCAAACAGTTGTGTTAAGCGTAGTAACTGAGTGTTGTATTAATAATACAAATACTGAAATAACCATAAAAATTCATCTTAACTATCAACCCATTATCAAGACCATCATATTCATCTTAACTATCAACCCATTATCAAGACCATCATAACCAAATGGGCACTGAACAGAAATGAATCTCTGATCTTTTTAGATTTGACCTCTCTGTAATTTTTCAATAACATCACGGTGGAGTTTTTCATTTTCAACTAATTCAGAATTGTGTTATGATAGTTGCTTTGTCTTTAACATAAAAAAATAACATTCATTATAAAGTTATTCTAAGGACGAACAAATGAAGGATGAGGAAATTATCCACTCTGTTTTAAAGTTAACCATGTTTTTGACCATTGAGTCATTTCTTTCTAATCTGTGAATGATACAAGATCGTCCACCGACAGGATGAGGAAGAATCAGTATTAAATGTGGGTAAAGGAAACAAAAGTAACTGCTGAGAACATAAATGATTTATTTTGGCTGAAATGAGTTTCACCAGGCATGAAGCAGCTAATGATGTTTTTTTTAAAATATGGCAACAAGTACTCTATATAAATATAAGACAGTTTTTACGTGCTGTTCACGCAGCCATCAACGAAAAAAGAACTACAGAATTAAAGAAAATGTATTTAAAAAATCTCTGAACCCCGAGTAAAGACAAAGCATTTATCATGTCACAATTACAACATTCCAAAATGGGAAGAAAACAAACACATGTCCACACCTGCCATCAACCCCCTTAGAAGATACAAATTCCACTTTTTTCTCTCCGGCTGACTGGACTAAGAGGTGTGATCATTTCTTAGGGCGGAGTCAACACAACTGTTCGACATGGAGGCATCTACGTCAAAGCCATCATACCGAAAGGAGCTGCTGAGCTCGATGGACGGATACAGAAAGGTAAAAGCATCAGCAGTAAGGTTGGAAGTAATGATGTAAAAAAGGTTGGATTGATTGGATTTTCTGCATCATTCCAGTGGATGTGACTTCATGCAGGTTCTCAGGGCCACTCTCAGCTCTGCTAACTTTAGAGATGGTGTCTGCTAACATAAACTAATAACTGGCTTCCAGCACAACACACACATTTAGACAGAATGATTAATGCTTCAAGAGTCTGTAAAGGGTTGGTTTAAGTCCTAAAAAAGTGCTTACTCCTAAAAACAGAGTCAGAGGGATTTGAATTAACAGCAGAGTTTGTATACATGTGTTTTGACTTTATGTGTCATAACCTCTCTGTGTGTCCTACACTCAGGTGATCGTGTGATGGCCGTCAATGGAAAAAGTCTGGAGGGAGCCACTCATCAGCAGGCGGTCGAGGCTCTCAGAGACACTGGGCAGGTATGGGGTGACATTTATCACAAGCACTTTGCTGATTAGCTGTTAGCTGCTCCCTAGCTGGCCACTGATGCTTAGTGAATCAATTGTCTCCCTCAGACGGTGCACTTGTTGCTGGAGAAGGGTCACCTGTCTACAGACAGTGTCCATGCTCCCCTCACACCTCAGTGCACTCCGCCAAGTGCCGACAGCGACCAAGACCAGAGCAAGAACAAAGAGCAGCCGCATGAGGTCAAAGAAAAACCAGAGTACAGCTTTATTACACCAGGTGAGGAAACAGCATGCCGCACGATTATAGATTCTGCTGTGCATTTTGAGTTTCAGCATCTCACTCTTTCTTCAGACGATGATAAACGACTGACATGACAATCTGACATGTGTCTGTCTGCACAGATAACGTGTTTGAGGTGTGTCTGCTGAAGAACACGTCAGGGCTGGGCTTCAGTTTCAGTCGAGAGGAGAACATCCCAGACGAACCCCACGGCTCCAGCATGGTCCGGGTTAAAAAGCTCTTTCCTGGCCAACCGGCTGCAGAGAGCGGTCGCATTAACGTGGGCGACGTCATCATGCGGGTCAATCAAACCTCCCTCAAAGGACTCTCACAACATGTAAGTAGGATTATGTCCCTGCTACGGTCACACCTGGAAATCAGTGAAAAGAGTTTAAAAAATATTATTTATTCTGAATTTTGTATGTGATTCTCTCAGGAGGTGATATCAGCTTTGCGAGGAACCGGACAGGAGGTGACTTTGCTCCTCTGCAGACCTGAACATGGGGTTCTTCCTGAAATGGACACTTCAGCTTTAGTGAGTCAGTAAATAACCCTCTGTGACTGCTGTGTGGATCAGGAATTTCTGGAAGCTTTATTTTGCCTTTTTTCTTCCCAGACGCCCATGTCATCACCCCGAAAGGAACTGGTGACCCAGCCAGAATCCAGCCTGAGCTTTGGCAAGCCATCCCCTCCTCAAGGCAAGCGGAGTAAATGTGCGGTGGAAGAGGCCCTGGAGAGGCTGCGGCTCAAAACTCCCGGCCGACACAACAGCTACAGTGACAGCACCGACGGGGACGAGGAGGTGGAAGAAGCCTTCAGCCCGAGCGCTGTGGATCACACGAGGCAAACTTGGGATCGGAGCGTGTACCACACCCCCAGCAGCAACCTGGGACTGGGACGCTATGACAGCACTGGCCACCTGGACGACACCATCCAGTCAGCCTTTTACTCCCCCAACCTGTCAATGACGAGATCAGACCTCAGCAAGCGGTACCTGAACAGCAAAAATATTCCTATCATTTGCAATAATAATGCTGTCTGATTTCTCATGTACTTCTGTGTTGACTGTTGCTGGGACAGGTGTCCTTCTTCCCCTGTGGATGTGGAGTCACCTGCCCTGCATATGGTGTCCTCCCCCTCTGCCCCAAGCCCAGATCCCCTCCCTCCTCCGCTGCCTCTGCCCTTAAACCTCACCTTATCAGGCAACGGACAAGACATAGAGGAATTTGTCCCGGTAAGGACTAAAGTAGTGAAGTCTCGATAGAAATTTACCATGCCAAATTTATAATCTACCAAAAATAAGCATTTGACTCTTTTCACATTGCCAGAAGACAAAATGGTCTTTTCTTTTTTCTTTCTCTTTTTTCTGGTCTGTCAATTTTGACAATGTTACAGTGGTTACTTATACAATTTTATTTTACTCCAGACTTTCTTAAAAACTCAACTGGGTGTTGTCCAGTGTGAAATGGGAAACAGTGATCAAAACATTTCTGATGAGTCAGACTCTCAGGGAATCGCAATTAAATTGTGGTTCGACATTTTGAATCCTCTAATTGAGATTCATCTCCGTTGTCAGGAAGTCGAGCTGAAGGTCTCCTTGGTGAAGTCAGAAAAGGGCAGTCTGGGCTTTACCCTCACCAAAGGTAACGATCACGGGTGTTACATCCATGACATCGTCCAGGATCCAGCCAAAGGAGATGGAAGGCTCCGGCCCGGGGACCGAATGATTATGGTACGATTCATCCATAACACCTTAACCTGGTCAAAGCCTACAGCATGTTTCAGTCTGTGTTGGTGCATTGTACATCTTGCAGTGATTGTTTCAAACCTGGTCTCGTAAATATTTTTTATCATAATATTTGATAATATAAACATTTCTGGAATAAGTTTATTTGCTTTCTTGCCAAGAGCCAAGTGTGTTTCCCTGAAGTGTCTTATTGTTTCTCTGTATTTTATCTTTTATCTCCAGGTGAACAACACTGACGTGGGCAATATGGGCCACACCGAGGTGGTTAATCTTGTGCGTGCGGCCCCCCGTGTGGTTGACTTGGTGGTAGGGAGGGTCCTGGAGGCTCCAAAGCCCCCCATAGAAGCCCACCTGCTGCCTGACATTTGTTTTAAGGGCAGCCAAGAACCACTCGGTAAAAAGCAGCGCTCATTATCCAGATCAGATGTCCCTCGCTAATCCAGCTCAGGTCAAACTAAATATTTTTACTTTTATTGTATCACCAGGTTTGGTACTGGATGGTGGCAGTGACAGTATATACAGTGTCCTGTTTGTGAAAGACATTGAGCCGGGTTCAGTGGCCTTTGAGGAGGGAAGCCTGAGATCATTAGATCTGATCCACTACATCAACGGAGCTCCCACCCAGGACCTGACTCTGAGTGAGAGCACCAGACTGTTGGAGCTCTCCCTCGACGACCTCTCTCTCAAGGCGACCAGGTAGTTTACCAGAAATGTTGCATTATTTTTCATGCTGACTTTGTTGTTTGTTTTAGGATCTGAATGGCATTTCAAAAAAGCTCCAGATACTTTATGTACCATGATATCACTAACTTTCTTTTTCTTTTTTTTTTCTCTTTCTCTCAGGGATGGAAAGCCAGTTTCTCCTGGGCAGAAAAGTGTCTCTTTCCTGAACAACAACATTAGCCCCAAGGTTTCATCCAGCATGAACGGTGTGTTTCACATCTTAAAGGTGCCATCTGTAAAAAAACAAAAAAGATTTTGCATATAATTGCAACCTTATTTTCTTCAATAGGGTTTCTTAAAGAAGAAGATCCACAAGATCCAGAGTGTCTTGCAGCACTTTGTCCTTCAGAGGTAAGTTTGATATCATTGTATTTTAAATTCCAGTAATGTTGAGTTAAAACTTCTACGGTTTCATTTCTTATGATTTCTTGTTAGAAACTGTTTGTTTTTATGAATGTGCAGGAGGAGATCATAACGCTGGATCTGGAGAAGCCTCATGCAGGAGGTCTGGGTTTCTCTGTGATTGGAGGAGAGAGGGGGATCTTCGTCAAGTCCATCACACCAGGAGGAGTAGCAGAGTCCTCGGGCAAACTGCAAGTGGGAGACAGGCTGCTGAAAGTGAGTGATGTGGGACATTTGCTGCTCAGAATTCAGGGTCATATTAATAAAAGTACTTTTAAACTGTCTAACAAATATAATACAATTTGATCTGCTGTTACATAAATGTGATTTTGTAATAAACTGTAATTAAGGTTTCTCCTGATGTTCTCTCTTCAGTGAGGAGATTAATTTATGACTGTGCATTTTTCCTGCAGGTGAATGAAGAGCTAATGACAGGAGTGTCCCACACCAAAGCTGTCACCACCATCCGCAAAGCTAAAGGCCTGGTTCACCTCGTAGTGTCCAGACCGCCGGACCAGAACCCAAACACATACCTGGACTACCTGCCCATCAACTCTGACAAGTGCAACGGAAACACAGGTACAAACAAAGACCTAAAACAATAGATCTCCTTTTTAGAAATGCTTTAACTGTTTTGTATCATTTACAAATATCTAATACTGTAGTCTTAGTGTTCGTCTTTTAATAACGACACTTTCCTTCCTGTTTCTCTCAGACATGAGTGAGGACAGTGGGGTGAAGACGAAGCTGCGTGCTCTCCATGATGAGCTCAAATCTGGCAACTATCCTGCGTTACCACCAGCAGGTGAGGACATATTACATATTACAACATTACGTTCTGAAGTCTCAGCTGAACAGTGTTGATTTAATTTGTAAATCAAATAATATAAACACATTTCACAGACTATGAAGAAGACGGTCCGAGAGAGACGGAGCACAGCGCAGAGCTTTCAGAGGACACAGACTGTGATGGATCTTCTTTACCTGAAGACTCCCCCGAGGTACAAATCAAATCTGACAACAGACTTCATGAAACGTATAACTATCTGAGGGCTACATCAGATAGTTTTTGTTTATTTTGTCTATGCTTTTTCCAAAATAGAGTTCCCGGAAAGTGGAATGGCAAGAGGAGAGTGTTGACGATCCGAGGAACGAAAAGTAAGATTTGCTTTTTAGGACGGTGAATATATTCACATGATTCTCCTTCACATCTCACATTTATGTTTTTGAACCAACAGCTATCTGCAAATGGGTGCTGGACAGCCAGAGGAGGATGAAATCACATGGGGAAGTGATGAGCTACCGATTGAAAACATGAACTCCAAATCGAGAGATGGTAAGACAGACTTGGGATTTCAAATTTGATCCTAAAGTTCAATTGACGTGTGGTAGGAGAGTCTCCCATCAGATGTAGTTATCAACATTTAATAAGTTTCAGTCAATAAATGGAGTAAACAGAGAGGAATTAACAGGTCTTAGATGGAAAAGAGAGAATGACCTGGATGGAATAACATTTCTGAGTGTTGTGTCTGTAGAGTCGGATATTTTTTCGATATCAGAACTCTCATTTTTATGTTGCAGTTTCCTGACTGGCATCAAGTTTTTGGGCCATTACTCTTGACATTTGCGCTGATTTGCATCTTAATTCTGTCTTTCCCAGACGGGCCAATCATCACCGAGGATGAGCTGACGTCTTTACCTCTCGTCAAAGTGGTCCCCGACGGCCAGTACACCGGAGCAAAGCTCAACACCGTGGTGCGCATGATGAGAGGCCTCCTCGAGCAGAAGGTCCCACTGCAGGAGTTTGAAGTGAGAATCTACTTAAAGTTTCATCGCCTGTGAATATTTTGGCAAGTCTTGAGATTTTTATGAACATCTGTTTTCCCTCCTGGCAGAATCTTCAGAACCTCCAGCCTCTGGACGACTGTTTAATAGGCCAGACGAAGGAGAACAAGAAGAAGAACCGCTACAAGAATATTGTTCCCTGTAAGAGAAGTCACAAATGTTCTGTCTCATATTTATACAGTGTTTCATAACAGGAATAGAAAATGAAAGCTTTTCAGTCGATGTCACTAAATTGAATGCTTGATACTTAAAGGGACAGTTCCCAAAATCAGAAATACATATTTTTTCTTACCTGCAGCGCTGTTTATCCATCTAGATTGTTTTTTAGTTTTATAGTAATTTACTACCTAACCAAGTATTTTAGTGAACTTTGTTAATATATTTAGTGGACAGTATAATACTATGTTTCAAATAGGATAAAAACCCAGGGCTGAACTGTCCCTTTTAAAGTGTTGGACATAATTTCAAATATGATTTTCCTGTACACACATCTAGTTGACACAACTCGAGTCGTGCTGGGCAAAGATGGGGGCTACATCAACGCCAACTTCATCAAGATGTCAGTGAAGGATGAGAACTACTTGTACATCGCCTGTCAGGGTCCCTTACCCACGACTCTGGGTGACTTCTGGCAAATGGTCTGGGAGCAGAAGTCCAACGTGATCGCCATGATGACCCAGGAAGTGGAGGGAGGGAAGGTGAAATGTCAGCGGTACTGGCCGGACACACCGAGGACAGCAGAGATGGTGGACGACAGGTTACAGATCACGCTGATTAAAGACCAGTATCTCGACAACTTTGTCATCCGACTCATCGAGGTCAAAGACATCCAGGTTAGTTTTAATCGCTAATTTTCTCGCGACAACTTGAGCCTTAATAGACACATTAACATAAGAGCTCCTCTGTCCTCAGACCAATGAAATACAGCGTGTAACTCATCTGAACTACACGGGATGGCCCGACCACGGAACGCCCACACAGCCCGAGCAGCTGCTCACGTTTATTTCTTACATGAGGCACGTTCATCGATCGGGGCCCATCATCACACACTGCAGCGCAGGCATCGGTCGATCAGGGACCCTCATCTGTATAGACGTGGTTCTGGGTCTCATCGGTAAAGATGCTGATGTAAGTAGACGGAAGCTTTTAATCTTGTTTGTATTATTTTGTTCATGATCGCAATCTTACGAATATTTTCCTGTAGTTTGATATTTCAGATGTCGTTCGGAACATGAGACTTCAGAGACAGGGAATGGTCCAAACGGAGGTGAGTTTTAAAGTTCACTCTTTGAATTCCATTCTACACCTCTTTGGATTATGTTTTCCCACTCACACCTTTTCCGTTTTTTCTCTTACAGGACCAATATATTTTCTGCTATCAAGTGATCCTCTATGTCCTCAGATGCCTTCAAGCAGAGGAGAACATCTCAGGATAGTAGAAACTACATTCGTAGGGGCTGGGTGACTGTTTCACAAGAGCAAAACAAACATGGAGGAGAGTTGACACAGGCAGAAATTGCCAAATTTACACTACATGTTTTTAAACTGCCTTTAAATATTCAGTTCTCTTGAGAGTAAATCCTTTTAAAGAAGTCTATATTTTTATGTTTGCTTTTCGAGTTCTCTCTCACTTCGGCTGCTACTCCCTTTCAATGCATTTATGAGAACTGCTGATTGTATTTCTTATTGTCACCCACAAGCGAACACTTGTGTTTTTTGTTGTTTTTTTTCCCCCCCAGATTCTTGAATATTCTAAAATAATTATGAAAGTGATCAACGACTTCGTATTTTATGTGGAACAAAATTGTACTTGTGTATTTTAAATCCTATTTTGATGCTGGAACATGCCTTGACAGAATACTATGTCAGTATTTGCTTTGTAAATCTATTATACAGTAATTGCTTACTGCCTGAGGGTAAATGATGGAATTAAAAGTGTACATATTCATCTCCTGAAAATTAAACTGGATACATTTTAAATGTTACATAGAGGGAAGTTTCATTTGTTTTAAAAATCTGAAATATTTTTCCTTGACTTTGTTGTTTTATGCATTTTACCTTTTATATACCTTTACTGTATGCGTTCATGCTGTGTGTAAAGGTTGCCATCACATTCCAAACTTCATTTATAAAAAACAATATTTTCCAAAGCTTGCTGCCGAACAGAACCACTGAGAAAGAAAAGTTACAACTTGTGCACCTGAGTAAAGGCTGATGACTTGAACATGGCGTCATTTACACTAAAAGTTACTGCACAGTATTGCAAAAAGTGAGAAGCTGTGCTGAGGCTGCGAGAGGAGTGATAACTTCTCATCCTTAGAGCAGTAATTCGTGAAGACATTCTGCATTATACTGGTGTTGGATTTGTCAACCCAAGAAAACCACAAACTGGCCTCAAAATTGACCATAGAAACATAAAACAAGTCTGTGCAAAGATTGAACATCGGAGAATTCATATTTATATTTTCTTTCTTGCCATTTACAGATGTTCATGTTACTGTATCTGCTCTCTATGAATGAATGAATGAATGAATGCACACTCCTGAGCTATCGAATGGAACCATGTCATTTTCATGAAATACAGAAGCAGGAAGCTGTCGGTGTTGCTGTCAGTGTTGTGTTGTCTTGCACCAGTTTCACCACTATGTGGTGCCAAAATATGTTATCCCATCACTGTAAAAATAATTCTGGAAACATGGATCTCCAGAAATCTTTACTGACATCACACTCACTTGGCTGTTCAGTTGCCCATTTAAACAAAATAAAGCTTATATTGCTCAATGTGTTTGGCAGACATTTTTCTTTGCTATTTGAGACACAGCAATGTAAATTGTGCAGAATTCAACAATTGGGAAACATTGTATATTGTGTTGAGCCATAAACTACACACTACGCTGTGCGTCAATTAATTTAAAAGATGATTATTTAAGTCAAGAAAGTCGCAGTTTGTCATCAAAGTCAAATAACATCTTATTTTGTGTTAAGCCGCTCAGTGAAATACACAAACATCACCATGGCTGCCATGTTGGCACAGAAAAGGTACTAAAAAGGATGAAAATGGCAAAAAATCACAATAAATCTGGTCATTTTGCTGCTAGCTCTGTGGTCTTTATAATTATGAATTTTAATTTGATGATAAACTGCAACTTTGTGGAAAACAAGGACCAACTTAAAATATCAAACTCTTGATAGACTTTCATTTAATTTATGTATTATAAATTTTATTTGACTGCTCGGTGATATTACGGGCAGCACATCAGGTAGATTGCATATCAGTTGCTGGTAAAACGTTATGAACCTTTCGCTGAGCTGCTGTTAGCTTCATTCATGTGATAAGAGATGGAGAGAGGCTGACCTGCTCAGACACTATTAAACAGCACACGGGCCCTGTTTCTACATCAGCCATTCCCAGGATAGGAGTAGATAATGAAGCTAAAGGAAGCCCAGGTCTCCAATGCAGAAACAAATATGTATATATCAAATATAGTTAAAGCTTTGACAATGCCACTGAGGGGAGACATTGGACTCCATCAAAAGACTAAACACGTTCTTTAAAAAAACAGGGATGACCACAACAGAGTGTCATTCAAAAAAAAGGGTTTATTACGCAAATAGCCAGTAAAGACTGTCTGAGCAGGTGAAACTAGTCAACAAACTACTGCACGACCTGAAGGAGTTGTCATCAGAAGACGGGACTCAGATACTCAGTTTTCCTGCTGCTTCAGACTCCTGCTGTGGCTCGTCTTGTTGGTCTTGGCTGCTCGTCCATCACCTGCAGGAAGATGAAGAGGAGCAGTGGTAGTTTGATGTCTATTTGTGGAAGTTTTGTGTCTTTTTGAAGGTTTTGTGTGTTTTCAGAGGTTATGTGTTTGAAGAGGTTGTGTGTGTTTTTAGAGGTTGTTTGTTTGTAGAGGGTTTTTTTTAAATATAGTTTTAAGAGGTTTTGTGTGTTTGTAGAGGTTTTTATAGTTTTAAGAGGTTTTGTGTGTTTGTAGAGGTTTTTATTGTATTTAGAGGTTTTGTGTGTTTGTGGAGGTTTTTATTGTTTGTAGAGGTTTTTAGTGGTTTTATTGTTTTTGCAGAGGTTTTGTGTGTTTGTGGAGGTTTTATTGTTTGTTGAGGTGTTGTTTTTGTGGTAGTTGTTTGTCCTCCACAAAGAGACCTGTGACTATTTTTAGTCTCCGTGTGGAGGTTTGAGTCCCTACCTACGGAAGCGTATTGCATTCACTTGAAAAAAAAACAAAAAAATAAAATACGGTTTTTCTGAGTAATTTATTTTTTGGTTTGTTTTTTTTGAGTAATTTTTTTCTGTTTTTCTGACACATTTTTTCCCCGGTTTTTCTGACTAATTCTTTTCCTGTTTTTCAGAGTAATTTTGTTTTCTGAATTATCGAGATACTTTGAACTCCCGCTAGAACTTCCAACCTGCAAGTGACTCCCATGGACATATAGTGACTCCTGCTCCCGATTTCAAATGCATCATATTGTATCCGTGGAGCCATATCTGTCCAACTGATCCTGGAGAACCATTGCTAGCAGATCTAAATGGGCTTTCCTTCTAAACAACCACAAAGTTCTCCATATCAGGTGCCTATCGACAAACTAATGGTAATACCATCTATATGACTTAAAGACAGGACTATCTCCCAGTGTCTTAAACCCAGATCAAAGTAAAACTTGATTAAACTAAACAAGTCATGTTTGTTTCCATTAAATCGAGGAATGAATGCGTCTCTTGTTTCAAATGCTCTCTAAAAAAATGAAAAAAATGATTCAGAAAATCAGAAAAAAATACACCAAAAAAACCAACCATATAAATAAATTACTCTGAAAAACAGAAAACGATTACTCCGAAAAACAAACCACAAAAAAAATTACTCCGAAAAACACACCAGAAAATAAATTACTCAGAAAAACAAACCAATTTTTTTTTTTCAAGTGAATGCAATACGCTTCCGTACCTACCTCAGTTGTATTTAACCTGAAATCACTTTTCATAATTTGTTTAAATGGAGTTTTAATTTAATTTAATGGAAGTACATTTTTAACAATTATATTAGCGTAAAGTTACTCTGTACGTTCATTAAAGTAGTGTACTTAACTTTAATTTTTGAGGTACATGTGCTGTTCTTGAGTATTTCTATTTTCACTCACAAATACAGTTATAAATGTATTTACTAATATTTGACGAATAAACGTTTAATATCCATAATTACGTCTTTATAAAGTTCCGACCTTGTACACACTCCGGTACAGGAGGCAGCGCCATGAACCGTTAATGTCGCTTTGTATCCTACAACTAAAACCGAAGACGAAGAAGAAGAACACCGGACGTGACGTATGGACTGTGCGCTGTTAGTTAAATGGCAGCCTGCACGGTTGCCACGCTTGCCTTGTGAAAATCGACTTTTTCCATTATTTCTTCCCAACATACTCACATAATTGTCCTCAGCCATGTCTGGGCGACATAACAACAAGCTGCCGAACAACCTGCCACAGCTGCAGAATCTTATTAAGAGAGACC
>CAEMYA010000179.1:12848940-12868273 GCA_903131615.1 Diplodus sargus | reverse complement strand
CAGATGCATAAATCACCCAGGAACTGCTTGGCGCTCACAGGGTTAAATATTTGCGTTTCTTCCATGTTGTGCTCTTTGGTCCTTTCCTCTTTCAGATATAAACCTTTTGTCTCTCTCTCTCCACAGACTCTGTACACACACATCGTCGCAGACATCAAAAACATCAATGCTAAGCACAAAAACAACAAGGTTAACACAGTAAGTGCACAAACTCAATTATTTTACACACTTACTCCATCTCCTGTTGTGTGACGCAGCAGCATGAAGCTCATCTGTGTGTTTCAGACGCTGCAGAACTTCATGTACACCATGCTCAGAGACAGTAATCCCATCGCCGCAAAGATCTCTTTAGACGTCATGGGGGAGCTTTACACGAGGAACATATGGTGAGTATTATATTATTCATTAGTACGCTGGACATTATTTTGAATGAGACCTTGTAGACTTGATTATTTTTCACCTGATCAAATTTGTGTCACAGGAATGATGCCAAAACAGTTAATGTCATCACAACGGCATGCTTCTCTAAAGTGACAAAGGTACGTTTTTTTCACACTGAAAACAAACAAGGCTTGACTTATTTGTTTATTATTATAGTATCAGTATCAGCGCTTTAACTCCTCCTTTGCATCTCTTCCTGTTTAGATCCTTGTTGCGGGTCTTAAATTCTTCCTGGGCAAAGACGAGGATGAGAAGAATGACAGTGATTCAGATTCGGAGGCAAGTACCAGAAATATGAAACGGTTAGATGAAGGAAACTTTTCTCAGTGTGGTTATTACTGTATAATGCATATTAAAGATGTACAAATGTGTTTTTGATTTGTTTTGCTGTTTGTTAAGAATCAGTGTTATCTTTCAGGCGGAGGGGCCATCAGTCCGGGACCTGAAAGTGAGATTCTCCACGGGCAAGAAAACTACCAAAAACAAGAAGAAGCTGGAAAAGGCGATGAAAGTCCTCAAGGTACCGCTGCCGTGACTGCTGCAGAGTCACGACTCACTCCGACACATTTGCGTTCAGATTGACTGAGTTCCTTGTTTTAACGTTTTTGGCAGAAACACAAGAAGAAGAGGAAAGTCGAGGTGTTCAATTTCTCCGCTATTCACCTGATTCACGATCCGCAAGGTAAACGCTCACCTGTCCCCTCCACAGCAACCGCAGCACAAAGAATTGTTTTTGCAGAACTCTGAACCGACAAACGTCTCTTTTTATTCAGATTTCTCAGAGAAACTCTTAAAGCAGTTGGAAGAGTCTAAAGAGCGCTTCGAGGTGAAGATCATGATGATGAATCTCATTTCCAGACTTGTTGGAATCCATGAGGTAAGTGGAGTGAAGACTTTTCAGCTCGATGGACGGTGACTGAAACTGGTCATCGAAAATATCTTTGTAAAGATCAGTGATGAATGATGGCTGATGTGCAGGATACACATCAGTCAAAGGTTTTACTGATGTGGTATGAATAACATTTTCTGTCCTTTTCCAGCTCTTCCTCTTCAATTTTTATCCCTTCGTCCAGAGATTCCTACAACCCCATCAAAGAGGTAAAAACAACTCATTATCAAGGGGCACAATGTAGTTTTGAAGAAGAAATTCAAACTCAGTATTTTGATATTTATTAATGCGCTAATAATACAAACTCAGAAGTATTTATTTAAAACAAACTGTCGTCTTTTCAGAGGTGACAAAGATTCTCCTGTGTGCCGCGCAGTCTTCCCATCAGCTTGTCCCACCAGAGGTATGTTAAGATCTGCTGGATTCATTCTGTACACCGACACACGTGGACTAAATGTAGTGGATTGTAGCGTAACGGTTTGCTCGCGTTTCCACAGGTCATCGAACCTGTGATCATGACCATCGCCAACAACTTTGTGACGGACAGAAACTCCGGGGAGGTCATGACTGTGGGGTGAGCAGCGGCCCTGTCTACTTCCTGGTTTAGATGTTCAAATGAAAAAAAAACAAACAATCCATATAATTCTTTTCTAACTTATGTGCCCAGTATTAAATTTGACCCCTTTTTTGTACTGAAGCATCAACGCCATCAAAGAAGTGGCGGCCCGCTGTCCACTCGCCATCAGTGAAGACCTTCTCCAGGACTTGGCCCAGTACAAGACCCATAAAGACAAGAGTGAGTGACTGCTCGTCTTTTTTGTCCCTTCACAATTCCTCTAAACGCACTGAATGGAGAGAATGTTGCCGATGTGTGCATTCACATTCATGTTTTTTGTCCGCATTTGCCCTCAGATGTGATGATGTCAGCCAGAGGACTGATCCAGCTGTTCAGGAGTCTTAATCCACAGATGTTGCACAAGAGGGACAGGGTGAGCCAGCTGTGAACTCCGGAAACAAGACGTTCTAAACCCTGAAATGATGTCTTTACTTACAACACCAGTCAGAAGTGTTTGCATAATGAAAAAATACAGTGTCTTTATATATGATGAGTCGTTTGGGTCACTCCAGGCCAACTCACCCAGAATTCAGAATGTTTTACAGAACAATAAGGATGATATCATCAAAATACAGCCATTGAAAAGTGTGAAAAAGTAGACATTTTCAGAAAGAAATTAAGTAATATGCAAAATGTGCAAAATGTGTTTATTCATACTGGGAAAATATGCAGTCAAAATATCTTGAAATGTAAGTTTTTTGCCTCGAAGCTAGATATAGCAACATCTGTGGCACTTTTTATTCAACACCCAAGAACTTCTAGATGTGATAGAACTACATTACAACTACACAGGCTCAATATTTGGATGTGACAAAGTGAAAACTAGTTGAGATATTAATGAAAATGATAGATGTTTGAGGTAAAAAAAAAAAGTTGAATTATTATTATTTATTTATTTATTTATTTTTGATGTTCAGGACAAATTTCAACCTAGTCCAGTGAAAAACACACAATTGAAGAGGCTGAGAATAAACATGGAAAGATACACAAATATGAAAAAGTTCAGCTCTGAGTGCCAGACCTCAGACATTCATAACACAAAAAGTATTTGGAGTACAATAATAGACTATTTTGAGCATTACTTTTATCAAGAAAATCCATGACAGGAACTGGGAGGACGTAGATGATGTGGTATGAGTGGAGCAGTGTCCTTTAAAAAGAGTTACTGTCCCTCAATGTGCTGTTTTTTGGACATTGTCCCGTGAGGAATTAAAAATGATGTTGCATTTTCAGAAGACTAACTGTAAACTCTTCCCCGTGTTGTTCAGGGGCGACCTACGGAGGCTTCAGCGGAGGCAAAGATCAAAGACTACGGAGAGCTCGAGGCTAAAGACTACATCCCCGGAGCTGAAGTCCTGGAGGTGGACGGGGAGAAAAAAGAGGGAGAGGAGGACGAAGGTGAGCATATCGTATTATCGAGTCCATGTGACTGGAGTACAGTGGCTGAAGTAATCCATGAAACAGAATCCAGTTTCAATATCGGCCTAATATTTTTCACCCTGCACGACAGATGGCTGGGAGAGTGCCAGCATCAGTGACGACGATGAAGACGGGGAGTGGGTGGACGTTCACCACTCGTCTGACGAAGACACCGGAGAAGTGGTGAGGATGAAACTCTCCACGTCTCCATCAAACCGCTGACGGTTAATCACGCATTGTTCTAACGTCAGGGCTCTCTGTGTTTGCGTAAGGCCGAGAAGCTTCAGAGTATTCCCCTCGAGGAGAGACAAGCCAAGGCGGCGGCTGTCAGCGGCAGCAGGCTCCTCACTCAAGACGACTTCAAGAAGATCCGTCTGGTGCAGCTGGCCAAGGAGGTCAACGGTGCGCCGGGCAAGGGCCAGAAGAGGAAGGCTGTGGACAGTGACGATGAGGCAGACAACAGGTCAGGAAGCTTCTAACGCTTTGCATGACATCATTGACCACGAGGAGTTCTTAACTCTCAGGTCTCAGATTCCTTTGAGTGTAAAGTTGATAAAGAGAGATGATCAAACTTAAAATTTCTGTTTTTAAAATCTTTCAGAGGGGAGCTGCTGACCTTGAGGAATATTGAGAAACTACATAAGAAACCTAAAGCAGACAAGGAAACACGCCTGGCAACAGCAATGGTAAAACCTCACGCTAACTGGAGGGTGATTTAGAACTAGACGCTTGTCCGGTGAAATCACGGCCGCTTAGAGAAGTATTTCACGGCTGGAAAGACGTCTCATGCATGAGACGCAGTAGAAAACTTAATAATTATGAGATTGGTGCTGCAGGACCAGAGAAATCAGAGAGCTACCCAGAAAGTACTGAGTTTTACTCTCATAAAGCTCTATGAAGGCTCAGAACACGAGCAAATACTCACATTTGAGAAGCGGGAACCACATTTTCTGGGGGGGTAATTTTGATTATCAAAGTTGATTTTATGTAATTCTCTGTCAACTAATCATTTCAGCTCTAACGTTGCGTTTGATTTTTTCCAGGCGGGACGGACGGACCGGAAAGATTTTGTCAAGAAGCACACCAAACTGAACCCGCACGCCAGCACGAGCAACAGGGAGAAGAGGAAGACGAAGAACTTCATGATGATGAGACACAGTCAGAACGTCAGAACAAAAGGCAAACGCTCCTTCAGGGAGAAACAGGTAGGTGCCGCCCGTCAGAATGAGCTGCTGTATGTGACTGTGGATGCACTGAGCTTATGAAGTATAAAGACACTCTTGTGTTTCAGCTGAACTGGGAATATTCTGTTTTTCCTTTGCAGATCGCTCTACGGGACGCTCTCCTGAAAAACAAGAGGCGCAAGTAGGACACATGGACATCATGTGATATTGCCTCACAATATCTGATAATATTGTACATCCTTCAAGCAGTCTGTAAAACAGTTTATTATTGTATTATTTTCAGCCAACGAAGTGCATCCATTTACACTGTTGTGAAATAAACAACCTTTGATAATCGTATGAATGGTTCTTGTTTTGTTTTGGTTTGTTTATGGCGCAACTTTTAGTCCCTCCCATAGAAACTGACGAGTGGCCTTTGATTGGCTACAGCTTTGGATCCCTTTAATTAAAAGTCTTGTGTTTACTTTGACAGCTTTAGATTCCCTATCTCAAGTTTAAAAGACGTGTTATTGCTATTTATCAGAGGACACACTCCTCATACAGGAAACAGCTCTGGTTATTCAGAAAAAGTTGAACATGAAGATGTTTCATCTGAAGCAACTTTACCTTTAAACTCTTTTTTGCCAAATCTGAAAACTCTGTACAGCGAATAGGCTGTTTTAAAATTTTAAATAGCTTTTGTTAAACTTCTGTGCAGACGGGTTTATTTTTGCAGGCTTCTCTGTTTTATGTCAAAGGGCCTGGACCTCATAAACAGTACTTTATTTGCATATTGCTTTCTTATATATTTAATTAAATATATATTTTGACTGAATATATAGTAAATATTAAAATTTGTCCTCATTGATAAACCAGATTTCAATATTCCTGCGTGGCATTGCTGAGACATGCTGACGTTGCACAAATATACAGTAAATAAAACTCAGTCGAGATAGGAGGCTTCGTTAATGTATAATGTTAGAAAAGGTTTAATTGGCTCATATAGTTGTATAAGAATTGTAAACGCAGCCTTACTTTTCCTTACTTTGCACATTACTGTACTTTAGTGCCTTATTTTGAGTGTGATGTTAATTACAGGACCGGAAGACAGATAGGCCTTCTCTGATAATTAAACAGTGTGAGACTTTATCTATCCGTCTTCCATAGTTGCATTTTTTTATAGAAAAAAATGTATTCAAATCCTTTTTCAATGTCGGTAGATATCTTAGATGCAGGTGTCTGTTAATCATTTACTTTTCTTTACTTTAAAGGAAGCAATAAAACAGCGTGTAAGCTACTCTACGGAACATTACTGCATATGTTATTCATCTAAATAAACTGGAAAGTGTGTTACACTAAATTAATAAGTATATATCTTAAATCTGGCCGAATTTAACACTAAACTTCCACTTTTGGGGCTTCTGACAAACATCACATTGAATTCAGCCGTTGTTCAGGTAATACTGTAAAACTACAATACCCATGATGCACCTGGAACCACAACAAACGTGCTAATGCCAAACATTCCGCTGAACGAAGCCGGCATTTTAATTCTTGCTGCGACATGAGGTACATAAATTACATATTTATGACATAACCCAACGGAAAGCTGATGTTTTATACCATTGTGTGCCATTCCGCGGTTGGTATTTTCGCTCATTTCTACATCAAATCATTTCCGTTGCCTGCCAGCTAGCTAAAATTAGCTGTCGCACGGATGCTAGTCTGCCTGCTAGTTGCTGTTAGCAAACAAGCTAACCCTTAACGTCTATCTCCTTAATGATGTTCTAGTTACGCTGAATAGTTTGAGTGTTGTTGTGTTTTTGTGTGGTTTCGAAAGAGAAACTAATACGTGTTTAATCCTTGGAAATACGACGTTCACATGCGGCAACATCAACTATCATTCCCCTTCACTAACGTTAACTGTGACGTGTGGTTGATGTTCCAGGTTTTATTTCAGTTTGTTTGTCGCTTGTTATGCCTGATATTTGGACAAACTTAGCTAGGATGAGAATGAATGTTTCTCGGAATCGCACCCAAAATCTGTAGGTACGTCAAGTATTATTTTAAGTGACCTCTGAAGCTGCTCGCTGCCGTTTACATTAAACAGCTAGGTGTCATGTTTGCAGTACAGCTGCCTGGTGTTTTGAATATTTGCATCAGTCACATCTTGTTATTTAACTGTTAAAGCTTCTTTGTTACATGCACACTACTACATTGGTTAAGGGTACTGGGATATGCAAATAAAAGTCAAATGAAATGTGCCACATAATTTATTGGGACACTAGTCTCAAAACACAAAAAAACATTCAGATGTTTTACAGAAGAAACAATCGGGTGAAAGACTAAAATATCCCAATAGGCCTAACTAATTTTAAGTAGTGTTTATGGGTCAGCTTAATGTATTTTCTGGGCATGTCCAAGATAAAGTAGCCTGCAGACTTCTATACCTTAGTAAATCAATGTTTCATAGGAGGATAAAGTTAAAATAAGACCTGGGCTGATGTCGATATTAGAGATCGGGCCGATATCCACACATTGTTTTTGCCACGATCCCTCAAACAGAGATGACTATCGACTGATGTATCGGTGGGGCTCTAGATAAGAAGAAACATAGGAAAGGCCTAAAGGAATTTCCTGTGCAAGAGACAGTTAAAAAGTAAAGACACAAAAGTAATAAACACACAAAAAAATATCTACTACTAATAATAAAGAAAGTAAAAGCAGTTCATGTCAGCATCAGTGCAAAATAGAGAAAAAAATAAGTAAACTACGATTCAGTTAACTGTCGTAAATATTGTCCCAGATATTGTAGAATTGTTAATGCACGTTAAAGATACACTTCAACAACAAGCAGTATCTGCAACACAAGAGTAAATGAGTGCAAAACAAATGTGAGCAACAGCTTTAAAGGAAATGGCAAAAAAAAGATGCCCTTGTGACATATAATCAGAAGAAACACAATTCACAAAAGGGTGAAGTTGTGTAAAATACAAACGGTGTACTTGACATTCATCACTTTATCGCAGGCTCTCTCAAATGTGCTGAGGGAATAATGATCGTAACACAGTGTGCAGGAAGCCGGCTCATTAGTTTTGTAATTACTGTGGTGTCGCTGATCAAAGGACAAACCGCTGAAGCGCAGCATTTGGCTGCTGCTTGTGCAAATCCTGTGTGCGCTTACAAGACCGGGTGAAGTATCTGACATGACAGCAGTAGCTTCTCAGAAGTGCACACCCATCTGTTTTTTACCTCTGTGCCTTCCTGATGTGATGTGCTGCTTAGTGGACATATGCATAGAAGAAAAAAGGTATAGATTTAAAACAGAGGTTGCTGTTGGCACATTGTTGTTTTTTTCTAGTTTGCATTCAGTGGAGTCGAGTGTTCTTGCAGCACATCTCTGTTGTTGAATTATTGACGGCATCACTCCTCCTAAATAATACAACATGAGGATGTTATCATCTTAAGGCCGTGAAAGTGTTCCAGCCGACTCTGAATCTGTCTTTTGAAATCAAGCAGATCTTACAAAGCGCCTACATGTGTTGAGATGAAGCCGGTCCACGGATTTTAGAAAGTAGAACAGAAGTGGGGAGAGCCTTTTGATCACCAGTGCATATGATGGCACTTGATGTTTCTGCTCTTATAGCTGAGAGGACTGGTGATGAGGGGGCGATACACTGAGTCTATTCACTGTTAGAGACCGAGCTTAAAAGAGAGACAGTGCATCATCTGTAATGTGTGGGTGGAGTTTTGCCCTCTGGCAGTCTGCTCTCAGTTTCTCTGTGACAAATCATCAGCGGTGGAGATTTTTCATCAGATTCAGCAATAGGTAGGAATTTCTATGGGTTTGATTGCTCTGTATTTTTTTCTCCGTGGTATGTCGTGTTAGCGTGCAAGAATCTGCTTGCCCTGTTTTTTTTTTCCACGTTTGGCTCCAGTCTTTGCTGAATGAGTAAAAGGGAAGTGACACTGACAGGGAGAGTACTACTGACCAAACTTGCTCATCTGGCAGGCAGTGTCCCCCACCACTAATTTGCCTTTTGTTCCCTCCATTGAAGCCTGGTGCAGAATGTTGTTGGGTTGCGGTTCCCGTTTCAGACTTCGAGTTATTCTTAGATGATGCAGTCAATGACGGTGAACATTCTGGCCTGCTTACTATTCCTCGAGATGAGCCGTTATTCTGTTGTTTACTATTGTTTACAACCTCTCAATATTCACTGAGTAAAACAGGGCTAACAGTCAGGATTATTCTTCTCTTATGCCTCTGCCAAGGAGGTTATGTTTATACGCCTACAAGTTTATTGGTTTGTTTGTCAGCAGGATGACACAAAAACTGCTGAACAGATTTCCACAAAACTTGGAAGGAGGATGGTCTCGTGCCCCCAAAATAGACCCCGTTATATTTTGGTACGGAACAAGATAAAGAGACGGATCCTGGCATTTTCTCCTCACTTTCTTTAACATTGCAAGTTAAGCCACTTTATTTTACATTTCATTCGTTTCTAATGAGTGGGTGCTAAAGGGGAATGCTGGGCCATAGCAGTTTGACCTTGTTATTTTTTTCAATTTCTCCCTTTATTTGTTTGGACCATAAAATAAAATAATAGAAATGCAAATCACAAGTATAGGACATTCTCAGATTGCTTGTTTTTCTGATCAGCAGTTCAAAACCAAACCGCATCAAATTGAAAATAATGTAAAACTGAGGCACCTCTTTAGATTCTATCAACTAAGTATTTCAGTACAAGTGGCAAAAAATATTTCTGTTCATGGTTCTTCTCATGAGCAAGTGAAATTTGACGGTTTCAGCAAGTGAAATGATTGAAGGCATGTATTGTTTTGAACATTATTTCTAAAAAAATATTCGAAACCTTTTTACAATACAATTCAGAATACTCCAGTTGTTTTGCAAACTTAAGATAATGCTGTGATAATTCCCCTAATATTATTTTTGTACCTATTCATTCCTGTCTTAACAACATCAGTTCTCTAAAAAATGATTTCTCTTTTTCTTGCAGGTGTTGTTTTCTGTAGCCAGCTATGGCACCCGGGGATGTGGTGCCAGACCATGCGAAGCAGCTGAAGTCCAAGGAGAAGCGACCTGGAAACAGGACCTCGAAAGCAGACTGTGAGCCTGACGGGTCCTTTGTCTTTGAGGCTCATGAGGCTTGGAAGGACTTCCATAACTCCCTCAGGCATTTCTATGAAGTCGGAGAGCTCTGTGACGTCACACTGAAGGTAGGTCACTCCGTCCAGACACAAGTAAAGAGAGAGACTTTGTGGTCTGATATTTATGTCTCAGCTGATCTTTGTTCACATTGAAGGTTTTGATTTAATGAAGAATATTTATAGATGATTAAAAAAAGAGCTGAGAGTGCTTGTTTGATTTATTTTTATTCTTCAACAAGGTGCCAAATTCACTGTCATTTCCACTGTCAGACCAGTCATACTGTGGAAATGAATAAGCAGAGAGCTTAGCGATGCTGTGTGATGTGCTTTGTTTCCAGTTTTTTATCATGTATTTTGTGTTTGTCTCTTTTTGTAGGTTGGCAGTAGGTTGATACCATGTCACAAGCTAGTGCTGGCTTGTGTGATACCGTACTTCAGGTGTGTTCTGTTTTTATGTTTTTTCCTTGAGCTAATACTATAATAGCAATTTTCAGTTCACATCAGTTTTTTCTTACTAGTATACACTTATTCTCCATATTGATTTAAAACCTGCTGGACTGTTCTTAAAA
Organism: Diplodus sargus; assembly: GCA_903131615.1. Taxonomy (NCBI): domain Eukaryota; kingdom Metazoa; phylum Chordata; class Actinopteri; order Spariformes; family Sparidae; genus Diplodus; species Diplodus sargus. Next base: position 12,858,007 of record CAEMYA010000179.1, on the reverse strand, counting down.
CCAAATATTACAAGTCAAGATAATCTTTTTGGTCTAAAATACAGAAATATAGAATCAAAGAACTGAACATAAGATTCCAGAGTCATAAAAAAATACTAGATTTTGACACTTTTGTCAATTTTGTTTGTATCATGTTTTGGATGGAAAGGTGATAAATGTTTCCTCTTGTATATTAAACATGTGGAGGAAAAAGCTTTGTGAAAGATGTTTCGCCTTGTTCTTGTCTAAGTTTCTGTTTCTTCCCTCAGGGCCATGTTCCTGTCAGAGATGTCTGAGGCTAAGCAGGAACTGATCGAGATCAAGGACTTTGACGGTGATGCCATTCAGGACCTGGTGCATTTCGCCTATTCCTCCAAGCTCACATTAACTGTTGACAATGTCCAGCCGCTGCTTTATGCTGCCTGCATCCTCCAGGTACAGAAACACAAATGCTAATACTCAAAAAAGCTGTGTAGGCATTTTCTTCTCTCTGTGAAATATCTGTATTACTGCCTGAATCTGTCAGGTGGAATTGGTGGCGAGAGCCTGCTGTGAGTACATGAAGGCCCACTTTCATCCGACCAACTGCCTGGCGGTTCGTACCTTCGCCGAGAGCCACAACCGCGTGGACCTGATGGACATGGCCGACCGCTATGCCTGCGAACACTTCACTGAGGTAGTGGAATGTGAGGACTTTACATGCGTCTCTCCGCAGCACTTGCGCACTTTATTGTCCTCGAGTGAGCTCAACATCCACTCAGAGACACAGGTGTACAATGCAGCAGTGAAATGGCTGAAAGCAAACCCACAGCACCACGAGGCCTGGCTGGACCAGATCATGTCTCAGGTTAGAGAGCTTTAATCGGAAGGGTTTGGTTGAGCTTTTGCAAATAAGTGTTATGACCTACTTTATTGATTGTCTGAAGATTAAGCTGCATACCTGTGTAAGATTAAGTGTTACATTTATGTTTATAGCTTTATGTAATCACTTTTACAACCATAATACAAAGTGTGAGCTGGTGTCTCCTCCAGGTGCGCCTTCCTCTTCTCCCTGTCGAGTTCCTGACTGGAACTGTGGCCAAGGAGGAAATGATCAAAGGTAACCTGAGTTGTCGTGACCTGATGGATGAAGCCAGGAACTACCACTTGCACCTCAGCAACAAGGTGGTGCTGGACTTTGAGTATTCAGTCCGCACGATACCCCGGAAACACACAGCAGGTACAGTTTATTTTTAATGATGAACTCCTATTTATAAAGCTCCTTCCATACACAGAATGCAGCTAAAACTGCAGCAAACAAAAGCTCCAGAAACACACACAGAAGAAAAGAGAAAATGTTAACATAGTCTCTTGTCAAAGATAAAAGCAGACAACTGCTAATTATAGGCTCTACAAGATGTCGTCCACTCTCCACTGAGTCAGCAAGTCTGATATTTAAAGGAAGAGAGTGCTGTATTTTGGAGCGTAAAGGCTAAAAGCAGCTCCTCCAAAGGTTTTTTTGATGACCTTGGGGGTTTTACAGGGCAGCTGTTGAGGATCTTGGTGTTCATGGAGGGAGTGTGTGATATAAAGGGGTGAGGCCATTAAGTGCCTTTTCAAACTAGAGTTTTGTAATCCTTCATTTTAGTCTTTGTTAAAACCCTGGCAGCAGCATTCAATGGTGTGTTTTTAGTAGGTAAGTCTATAAAACTAAATGGCTCAGTGGACGTCTACCTTCACTATATTATGCAAACAACAAAAGCTGGTTTAGGTCAACACCAATGCCAAATGACCCAGTTTAGTAAGAACAGAATCCCACGTTTATTTGTGGCCTACCAGTAGAATCTCAGTCTTATCTTTATACAGCTTCAGGAAGTTTCTCTCTTATCCAACTATGGAGGTGTTTGACTCAGAACATGTAACATGGATTTTATGACATTTGAAGTAAGATTCAGCACTTTTTCTTATCATTCTAAAATCAGTCTTATCATGAAACAAAATTGCAAATGTTATAACTGATAAGCTGTTTATTGGTCTGAGGTTGACCCAAAGTGTCTCATATGATATCTGATTTCCTTTTCCTCCACTTCTTCAGGTGTTTTGTTCTGTGTGGGCGGTCGGGGGGGTTCTGGTGACCCATTCCGCAGCATTGAGTGCTACTCCATCACTAAGAACAGCTGGTTCTTTGGCCCTGAAATGAACAGCAGACGCCGACACGTGGGCGTAATATCTGTAGGAGGTAAGGGGGGTTATATACAATAATAAAGTGGAAAGTAAGAGAGGGGTTTGCAAAGATGAACACTTCGGAAAGTTTATAAATTGAAGAGCGCGGGGAAACATTGTGACATTTCTTATAAACCCAGGTGCTAGTTTAGTACACTTTGCTAAAGTAAATCCTGCCACTTCCTACTTTCATGAATGTTATAATGTTCAGTCCTTGTACACACAGCTGTTAAATTAACTTCCTGATCATTTTGGAGGCTGCAACTTGTGGTGCTGTTGAGCTTCACCGCTCTATATTAGCTTTTTCTGTAACTGTCCTAATATTTAGTTTTGATGCGATGAGGCAACACAATCATAAACTCTCAACTTCATATCTGCTTGCTTTCCTCAGGTAAGGTTTATGCTGTTGGGGGCCATGATGGTAACGAGCATTTAGGCAACATGGAGATGTTTGACCCCCTCACTAACAAGTGGATGATGAAGGCCTCCATGAACACAAAGAGGTACACAGACGCTACAACAAACTGGGGCTTTATTCTCTATTCTCAGCACTAATTGTTGCTAAGTGCTTTTAAATGAGCTGTTTCCCTTTGGGAAGTTTTGTATTGCTGCATTTGACACCAAGCGCTATGCTACCTGTAGCTCTTTAATGACATGGGTGTATGTGTTTCTCAGGAGGGGAATAGCCCTGGCAGCTCTCGGCGGTCCTATCTATGCCATCGGAGGTCTGGATGACAACTCCTGCTTCAACGACGTGGAGCGCTACGATATCGAAAGTGACAGCTGGAGCGCTGTGGCTCCGATGAACACACCCAGAGGAGGAGTGGGATCTGTGGCACTGGGGGTAAGAAAGTACAATAAGCTGATCAATATGTGAGTGATATACAAGCTCTGCTCTGGACTTCAGTGCTTTAACACCCTCTTGTCTTCAGAGTTACGTGTATGCCGTGGGAGGCAATGATGGAGTGGCATCACTGTCCAGTGTGGAGCGGTTTAACCCACACCTCAACAAGTGGACGGAGGTCAGCGAGATGGGCCAACGACGGGCTGGAAATGGAGTCAGCAAACTCAACGGCTGCCTCTACGTCGTGGGTGAGAGGAATAAATAAGCTGTAATAACAGATATTGTTGTTTGGAGTAATAGTTCTGAGATGTATTTGCTTTTACTTCAATGACTGAAATTGACCTCAACCTTTATTGGTGTTTCCTCCTCTCTTGATCCACCAAGTCACATGCTTCCTACACACACAACGTACAGTTTTATACACAAATGTGTGAATGAGGAAGGAGAAAGGTTCATGTTTCATAAAGCTTTCTGGTAACTGATTAACAGAGTGTAAGGATGAGTTTTTTATTGTACCATCTGAATTTGACGAGTCATTTAAGGTTCATTAAACCTCCTGTTGTGGTCTTTTGCCAAGTGACTTAGATACATGAATTCCTCGATAATCCTATCTAAGTAGTTGTTACACCTGAGGGTGTCATCTGTCACAAAAGCATCAGTGACACATTTCTTTAGATTTTTAACAATTGTCTTCTTTACTTTTTAAAGGTGGTTTTGATGACAATTCACCCCTGAGCTCTGTAGAGCGCTTCGACCCACGAATGCACCGCTGGGAGTACGTGTCAGAGCTCACCACTCCTCGCGGGGGAGTCGGGGTGGCAACTGTGATGGGACGAGTGTACGCAGTCGGGGGTCACAATGGGAACATCTACCTGAACACAGTGGAGGCTTTTGAGCCCCGAATGAACAGGTGAGACAAAAATGTGTTCATTTCTTTCGCATTTGGTAGCAGCTAAACCACAGCTGGTAAACCTTAAGAAGGTACATTATGCAGATACATTCATGAATCTACACACAAGACTAAATAATCTACTCCCTTGAAAAATGTATTTATATCTCAAGGGACTTCTTGGTTAAAGGTTTATGTAAAGATAAAAAATACAATTGTTTGTCTCTAAATGTCTAAATATCTTCGTCTGATTGTTTTGTTGTGATTTCTCTCTGTCTTGTGTTCAGATGGGAGCTGGTGGGTTCGGTGTCTCACTGCCGTGCCGGAGCCGGAGTGGCCGTCTGTTCGTCTCACGTCAGCCAGATCAGGGACGTCGGCCAGGGCTCCAGCAACGTGGCCAACTGCATGTGAGCGCCAACCTACTTATCACCAGGTGACCGACTGCCAGGTCACCATCAGATCTGATCACTGCACAAGCACACGACACAAAGCACACAGACGGTGACGGAGGGATTTCGCCCACCTGCAACTTTAGTACTGTCGCCACTGTCTGAACGTCAGCCTGGAACACTTTACGGACGTTCAGTTTGCACACAGTGATTGAGGAACATTAGGGAGGTTTTATTGACTTGAAGTGCACATCTGACAAATCTGAAGTCTTCTCTGACAAAATGACACGTTCAAGACTTGTTCTTGACTCCTGCTGGTGTTATTTGCAATCAGTGATGTAGTTATTTGTACTGTATTTTCTTCTGTTTGACTGCCTTGCCACAGTTTTGACTTTCTTTTCATTTTTAAGGGAAAATGGTAGCTGAGCCTTGTATTTAATACTAAAGACTGAGAGGTGAGTCTGGGTTCCAGTGCACATTATGAACAGGGACTTTATAGTGGGCCAGTATGAAAAGTATTTCAAAGGTTTCTTCTCTGGTTTGCTCTTTAGCTCTGCAGTTTTTTTTAATCATCCAGAGAGATGTGATCATACTGGATTCAACACTTTGTTTTGCAGTGCAGCGCGTGCAGTTAAAAACCAGGGTTTCCGTTCTGGTCTACATCCTGGAAGACTTCAGTTTCCCAAATAAGTTGGGAGAAATTTTCAAAATGTCTTTCTCTAGAAATTGTGTTTCAAGAGAATTTATTTTGTAACTGGACAGATTTAAATATACCAGATTTCAACAGATCAACAGAACATTAATTCCAAATAACGGAAACCCTGGTCAAAACAAATGACTTTCTGAAATATAAAATCTGAAATATGATGTCAATACGTCAAATGCATTTCCAAGATTCCAGCGAGTTCGTGCCAGGTTAAGCTTCCGTTCAAGCAGTCCGTCTTTGTTCCCCTCTGCATTAAGCTGGATCGTTCCCCCAGCTGCTCTACTTTAAGAGATTTGCCTGTAATGTGTTTGAACAATCATTTTTAGGGCTGATTGAGACAAATCAGTCACTGGTCAGGAGGTGACAGGTCCAAGGAATATAATCACTGCAAGTGCCAAACAGAAAAAAAAAAAAAATCTGGTTCAACCGCCTGCTGAATCCTGAGTCTCCACCTTTTACCTCGACTTCAGAATTGATAAGACTTTATACCTGAGAGTCGAGGGCTGATCATAGCAATACGATGCACCTCTCCACTTCTTCTTCTTCTTCTTCAGTTTCACAATATTGTACAGAAATCTGTTCAAACCGACAGATTTACAAATTGGAAATGTTTGCGTTCGACGATAGCTGGACTGTCAGTGCTTTCAGACGTGTATGAGATTGAGCTGAGGTTTGTCTCTGCAGATGGTTTCGTTATATTTTAATATATGGACATTTTTGTATAATAAGATAGGTGTATCTTTACTATTATTCTTTACTACACTATCTAATCCATTGCTGTGCACTATTTTCCTCGAATAGATGTGAAGTCTTGAGTATATTTTTGTCCTTAATGGAGAATTTCATGTTATTCATGTTTGAAGATGTTTATTTAACACTCATTTCTGCCCAATCTAAGAAAACACATTCAGTTTTTTCAGAATAGGCTGACAGAGTTTAAACAGAAATGCTATTTACGGTTTATACAAGAAATACACAGGTGTTATTGCACAATTTGTGTCCTGCCGTTTTTAATACTAGTGCATATTAACAACAATATATTATCAGTATTGTTGCTGACTTTGTTAGCAAATGACAGATGCTGAGTCTTTTGTAAAATTTACTGTACTTTGTGTTTCTCCTCCTCTTGACTGCTTCCATGTTTTGCTCTTTATTTCCATGGTATTGGTATAAATTGGTACAATAAAGTTAATGTGTAAAGTTCATTGGTGGGATTTCTCTTTTTTTTTTTTATGAGTTTTATCTCTTCGTCAGGACTGAGCCAACAAAATCTTCAGCAATCAAATTTGTGGTAATGCCCCTTTATGAAATTAACCTTCAGGTGTGTTTTTGAAAAGGTACAAATCATTATTCACATCAGACTGCTCTGAACTGAAGAGTTTAGAGGATGGAGATTTATACATTTACACATGTCTGAACAGTTTGGACTGTTTAAACTAACGATTATTTTCATAGCGATAAATCTGATTAATTATAAGAATCGTTGAATCCATAAAATGCTCATCATAATTTCCGAGTGCCCAAAGTACGGAAGCCCTAACAGCCAAGGGTCAAACTTATAATTCCCTCTGTTTTACTGTGTTAAAGAGTAAAATTTTACTTTTCTTAAGACAGCTTAACAACAGTTGTTAACTAAAATTACATAATAATAACTCTCAAGAATTTTAACTCATTATCACAGGAAAACTGAGGACTCAGACTCAGACTCATGTTTGGATTGTCCTGATTCTGAAAAGTATGCTGAGTTATATAACACGTAAATGACATTTTGATCTGAAATGTGGTCTTTATTGTTTTGTAACATCCTATTAAAACAGGTTAAAATGTAACATTTTCAAGGGAGATGTTTGGCTGTATAACGTTTATTGACAGCTGACATGTGGTTGTTATAAAGTCTCTCCTGGACTTTGTGGTTTCACCGTGTCAGATGGGATGTGAACCCTCACATAATCGGTGTCAATGCTCCTGTTTTTACAATGTTTACATACCGCCATCGTCTGTGTCAGCTCCTACGTGAGCTGTCAATAATATTATGTACTGTGTGATGAGTTAAAACAGCTCAATTTCTAAAATTTTCAGCAAGTTTATGTTTAGTTGTGTTTCGTTGGAAAACTGAAATGACAAGTAATTTGTTCAGGTCTGAAACAAGAATAATTTTTTCTGGGTCAGAGGTCAAGTCACTTTTTTTCCTGCTTGAGATTCTGCAGTCTCACTTACAGTACTGGACCTTTAAAAAGACAAGGTACCGGTACCTGCCGAATAATCATATAACGGGCCTCAATCCCAAAAACATTCTCTCCCCATCACTCCTAAACACTGAAATACTGACAGCCAGGCTAAAAAACTAAAATGAAAACCTAAAGGGGCATTATGTGGTTTTTGGAGAAGATTTTCAAACTCATGATTTTAATATTTACAATATTAATGAAGTAATAATACAAGCTCAAAAATATAACTTTATTTCCGTAACTGAAAAAACAAGCTCTTCTCAGAGGAAAACAAGGTTCCCAGAACACTGTTTGAAGCTAGAAAGGTGGCAGGGTCCGCCACATATAAACAAATTAAAACAGTATGAAACTGTGTTGTCAGTTTGTTTACTCAGCTTATTCAGTCATGAAAAGAAGACCGTTTATTTGGTTTAAACGTAATGAAAGATCTTTCTCTTCTGATTAAAATGTCTTCCCCAAAACTACATAATGCACCTTTAACATGAACACAGTTGTTCGAGTCATCATGTCTCAAGTAAAGACACAAGTCTTGAACTTCAAAGTGCTACAAATTAAAATACATTAACATATAAAAGCAGTTACGAGACAATACAAATTCACTGTACAACAACAACAACAAGATAAAATCTTTGAAATGTAAAAAGTTTCATAAATCTTAGAAAATTGATCGACTTCGCATCGTGTCTCTCATTGATGATTGTTATTTTTGATATAGGTCACTCAAAAATGTTTTCCCTAATTATTGCACGCTGTGGAGGAGCGACACACAACTGTTGCTTTCAGTCATTAAAGTTTTATTCTGTCGCGAACTCCTGCTGGTTGTCGCGTAAAGAAAATGAGTCAACAGTTCAAGTGTTTCTGGCCTCTGTTGTTTTATTGCTGTCAGTCTTTGGACCCTGGACAGATGCTGAAAAGAGGTGAATCGAAGAGAGGATGCTCAGACGTCTCGTTACAGGGAGGCAGGACGCATCACATATCACACACGCTGACACGCTGACAGGCTGAGAGGAGTTTGGAGATAAAAGAAAGAAAAAAAAAGACAGTAGGATGCGTAGAAACACACCGTGAGAGGTGAACACAGAGAAATAATAAGCATGGACAGAAGACAGAGGACGCTTCTGCAGCTGCTCAGCTTTGCTGCTCTTCTGAGTTGCGGTGAGTCAGTTTTTGTAGATTCTGAGACACTTTTGTTCCCTGAGAGTGAATTTAAGGAGTATGCGATCTCGGACAGGTCAAAGGATAATTTGACTGGTTTTTAATTTACTAAAAAACAAAAAAAAAAAAGAACTGAAAATTGTAATTTGAACATGTTTATATGTTGTTTTTTAAAATTGTTTGGGGCGTAACTCACATCATTTGGTGATGTATTTGTGGAGAAATTCTTAAAAATGGATGAGTTAGTTTTGGAATGAAAAGAGTAAAAAACAGATAAATGAATTCCAACAGTGGGAGATGAAAATGCTCTTTAAAAGAAAATACAGTTCAGGAATACAATGTGTCATAAAAGAGACATCGCAACCTTTTGTGGAGTTCATTTTTACTTTTGTCATTAATACTTTAATCAGCAGAGTATTTAAGTTTATCAGCAGGTTTATTTAGTATGTGATGTTTTAATGTGTGTGAAGCTGCTCTGAGGTGTAAAACACTTGCGCAAAACATGTGATTGTATCGTGTCTGTAAAAGTTGTTAAAGTCAAACATTACCTCAAAAGGTTTGTACGAACTGCTGAGAGTTGACTGACACAGCTGGACTGTGGATCTGTCATGGGACTTTTATGATTGATGAGTGTCGAGTGTAATCAAACTACTTTTATTCCACTATTCTACCCGA
>CAEMYA010000179.1:12829703-12848340 GCA_903131615.1 Diplodus sargus | reverse complement strand
CTGGGGTGATGACCCCGGGGAGGACTGCGGTCAGGTGGTCGGGGCCAACAATGGGCGGTGGAATGATGAGAACTGTGATGTTCAGAGGAAATATATCTGCAAGCACATCAACCGTAAGTCCAGCGAATAGTGTCCCTTTTTACTGGACAAATCCAGTGTGTGTGATTATGTCTGCAGCTCCTCGACTACTACATCCAGAGCCACATCTGGCCCGAGAGAAATGTAACAGAAGCAGCAAAAAGAAGTCGGTCCTGTTCGGACCTGATGTGAACATCCGTCCTGTGGACAGTTATTTATCCATCTGTTCACGCCTGTATTAACATGCATCTCTGCAATGTTTCTTGAAAGAATTATGGGATAGAAAAGTCACAATTATAAAATCAAAAAATCAAAATTATGAGATAAAAAAATCTAGATTATGAGATAAAAATCTAATTTATTAGATTGAAAGTCAAAATGATTAAAATAAGAAATCTAAATTATGAGACAAAAGGTCAAAATTATAAGAAAGAAATTCAAAATATTTGGATCAAAAATCTTAATGATTAGAAATAAAGTCAAATTATTAGATCAAAAATAAAAATTGAGCTAAAAAGTCAAAATTATTAGAAAGAATTTCCAAATTTTTAGATAAAAATTCGAAAGTATTGGAAAAAAAATCCTAATAATTAGATAAAAAGTCAAAATTATTAGAAATAAATTCCACATTTTTAGATAAAAAGTCAAAATTATTGGAAAGAAATTCCACATTTTTAGATAAAAATTCAAAAGTACTAGAAAGAAAATCTTAATTATTAGATAAAAGTCAAAATTATTAGATTAAAAATTGCAAAAAAAAAAAAAAAGGTCCAAGTACCTCAAAACTGTACATGTGTGGATGGTAACTTCCACCACTATCATCAGTGAAGCAGTTTGAAATCAGGTGACGTCATCATGTTTGATCTCCATCCAGGCAGTTTTTCAGTCCATCATGTGTCAGATACCAGACCCTGCATCAGGCCATATTTAACAACTATCTACCTTTTAAACATATTTTCTTTCCCGCTCTTCAGCGAACCCTGGCCCTCAGTGTGACCTCGCCAACGGCTGGAGACAGTTCGGCTCCAGCTGCTACAAGCTGCACGCGCTGGCCTGGAAGAGCTGGACTGAGGCCAGACACGACTGCGTGCAGGACGGAGCCGACCTGGTGTCCATCACTTCAGCAGATGAAGAGCAGTTCGTCACGGGATCGCTGGACACATCGCACTTTGACCTCTGGATCGGGTTTTCCACGCTGGTGAGAGGAACATGGTGTCGCACTGAGCAGCTCGCTCTGTCTTTTAACGCTGGGTGTGAATTTTTCTGTGCAGCAATGTGAAGATGAGCTTTGTTTCTCCAGAAATGCAACAAGATTTCCTGTCAGGTCGAGGCGGGAAATGACAAGTTCACCTGGTCTGACGCTCAGACGGGGGATTACACAAACTGGGGTCCTAATGAACCTGCAGGGTAAGATGTCAAATTGTATGTACCTGCCATTTAAACCTGAATATGTATCTGTGCAATCGGGACTGAAACACATGTTTTCCAACAGGGATGTACAGACCGGCATATGTGCAGCAAAAATCAAAGAGGAGACAGGCGCATTTGGGAAATGGAAAGGCCACCTGTGCAGATACGAGCGTCCCTACATGTGTGAACGACCACTGAACAGTAAGCTGGATTCATCTGGAAATACAGGAACATGATGTCAGGTGTTTGTGTTGGTGCTGAACAGTGTTGTTTACATCTATAAACGCCCCTCCAGCTGTCTGCGCTCCCGGCTGGCACAGCTTCGGCGGCAGCTGCTACTGGATGGTCAGTAACACCGACATGTTGACCACCTGGCACGAGGCCGTCACCAAGTGCTCCGATATGGGCGCTCACCTGCTGATCATTAACAGGTAGGAAAGACCCCGAAAAAAGCAGCACAAGCATCCATACACGCAGAGACTTGGTCCTGTATGACCACCATTCTTAAAGTCTTTGTCACAAAAGTTTAAAGTTGCATTAATACGCTTTTGTCCACTTGGGGCAGCAGAACAAAAATGAAAACAGAACACATATATTTGGTAATTTCCTCGGTTGCTATGGTGAATAAATAAGCACAGCTGCCTATTTGCATCTTTTGGATCCCACCATCAAGATTTTTTTGGGTCTCCACCAACTCCTCGAAAAAACATCTGTAGCTCTTTAGCTGCTAAATGCTAAAATAACTTTTTACCTGAGCTAAAAGAGGCTAAAGAGGCTCATTGGCTGAACAGGACGTGCTTTACCATGTATGGTCATGTAAAACACAATCATTAATACAGAGACAAACTTAGTCTCACTTTAAAAGCATTCAGAGTCCAAGTTGGCACTTGTGAAAACAGTAGAAATCTCACCCTGTCTGCTCTGATCCTCGCGTGCAGTCAGGAGGAACAGTTCTTCATCAACGGGAACCTCCCAGACTTCCACCAGGTGAACGTTCCTGACATCTGGATCGGTTTATCAGGTACTTCACACGCTACATATTTTCAATCTCATTGTAAGAAAAAAACCCATTAACTGCTTATTAATGATCATGTTTAGTGTGTTAAGGAAAATCAGAACATATTGTTTTCTGTTAGATGAAGAGACAAAGTTTTTCTGTGTAAAAAAAAAACAATCAAGATCTTTTTTTCTTAATTTCAGAATAATCTAAAATCTATGTAAATCCTATATGTGGCAGGTCAAACGACTGTTAGATTTTTTTTTACATTTTAAATCAACTTTGTCGACCAAGTAAAGGTGCTATTTGTAAGAAAAACAGTGATTTTTGAGTCTCATTCCCAACTCGTCTAAAACTGACGCTTTGCGATGGCAGCCAAGCCGTCCTTCAATCCCAAAGACGAGTAGCGCCTTTTAATTGGGGGAAAAAATAGATTTAAAACGTAAAACATCTGAGTTTAATGTTCATTCTACATATTAAATATCAGATTTACACCGATGTGCAGATGTACGACTAAAAACAGGATGTCAAGACAAACTCAAGCAGTGGCCTTATTCTGTGACTGCTTGGCTCAGATTCAGTTTCAAGTGCTGTGAAGGAAATGACCCAAATAATAACAGTGAATGTGGTTTATGAAAATGCTCTTTTCTCATCATTTTCCGACCTGTGATGTCGCCAGATAAGGACCAGGACGGGAGTTTCAACTGGGTGGATAAATCCAAGATTGAATTTTCCAACTACAGTCCCGGCTGGCCCAAAAACACTGCCAACCTGTGGGACTGTGGGCAGATCTACACAGGTAGGATCCGCAGTCTAAACTTTACACTGCCACGTGTTTTCAGTTGAGGCTGGCAATCGCGTGAGTTCCGCTCTCTTCTAGGGAATTATGACGGCAAGTGGGAGACGACCAACTGCTTCAAGAGCTACGGTTACATATGTGAGATGACGGGTGGACAGAACCCCAAACCCACCGCGACTCCTGGTCAGTCAGACCTCCCGATCAATTCTTCACAGAAGTTCTAGCTAAAGTTATAAGCTGTGTCATGAATGTGTCTTGCCTCAGATTACCACTGCGACGCCGGATACTTGCTGTACGGGAACTTCTGCTATCAGTTCGAGACGGAAGACGTGAAGAACTGGCAGGACGCCGAGGCCCACTGTGTCAAAGAGCAGGGCCACCTGGCCAGCTTCCACTCGCAGGAGGAGCTGAGCTTCCTAGCTGGTGAGCACCTTGAAATAATTCAGCCGAGAAATTATAATATTATAAACTGCAGGTGTAAATAAATTGCTTGAAATTGAAATGAACCTGATGCTTTTTGTCTTTCACCTGCAGCTCACATGCCGGTGGGAGCCTGGATCGGACTGAGTGACGCCCACGTTGAAAACCAGTTCGTGTTCAGTGACGGAACGTCTCCTGTAAGTGACGAAGCCGTGGACGTGATCTCCGTTTTACAATCTTAGCTCTGTGGTGGGCTCTAAAATAAATAATGTGAGGGCCGGAGATAAATAAATAAATGATACAGCTTACAGGTGCACTTTCAGAGTTCCTATCACATCCCATGGACGCCTGTTTCCACCAGCTTAAAAAAAGAAATAAGAGAGAAATTAAGCTAAAATATAAGAGAAAAAGTCATAATTATAATATAAAAACTCAAAAATAAGAGACAAATACTCAAAAGTGTGAAATCAAATGTCATAAATGTAAGATAAAAACTCAAATTTATGGATGTGTCAGTGTAAAACTGCTCATTCTGAAGCAGTTTATTTCACTCTGGGCTGTTTTTGTCTCCCATCTCAGAATCTCCTCCCGTGGGCGCCCGGCCAGCCGGACAACTGGGAGGACAACGAGGACTGTGTGCACATCAGAGGGTTCAGTGAATTGAATCCTGGGTTACTCAATGATGATTACTGCACCAGCTCGAGGGACTTCATCTGCATGAAACGTACGATACACTTGAGTTTGAGCATTATATTTACCTTGTGCTGTACTCAGACTGTATTTTGTGAGTCAATCCTTGTCCTGTCTCTCCACAGCCAAGGGTCTAGGACCTCCTCCGCAGCCCCCAACATCCGGACCAGGTACACTTGATACCACATCGATCATCACACTCGAAGCATCATCTGATAACACGTCAGTGCATATTTGAATTGGTGTGTGTTGTTTTCTGCCGCAGAGTGGAACGAGAAGTGCGGCTCGTGGATGGCCGACCCGTTTAACGACTACTGCTACCTGTTCAACTACCTGTCGATGAGGTCGTGGGCGGACGCTCGAGCCGACTGCGTCAACCAGGGAGGAGATCTGCTCAGCATCACCGAGCCCTTCGAGCAGGCCTTCATACACGGTGTGACCTCGACACCTCCACATGCACTCAACTGAATATTAGTTTCATCTGCTGTTGTTTGTTTCTTATTCATTCCTTGTAACCAGCATTAGTTAAGAAGTAATACGTCCTTACAAGCTCTGCATTGACATCATTATGTGTTAATAGGACAAAGTGTTAATAATAGCGTCGTTAACACCTTTATTGTTAGATTATAATACATTTATAAGCACTTAGAAGAAACTAAGAACATTAAAAAAAGCCTTCACAAGTTTACATTATTAAGAAAGCACAGTTAACTGATATTAAATACCTAATGGAAAATGTATAAATCCTAATAAAGCAACACAAAAGATGAGATCCTTAATATAAAGTTTGACCTCTAAAGTTTTTGAGATTATCCCAATTATTTAAATCTGTTTTTTTGCATTTATTCTAGTTTGTTTTGAGTATATCAACAGATGAATGCATAAAAGATCTCATCCCGAAATTTATTTTCAAGTAGAAATATTTTTAGGTAAACAAAAAAAAAATCATAATATTACAATTACATTTTTTTTTTTACTTAATAAATAAAAGTTTCAAAAGGTCTCTAACATTCAAGTGGATATATAGGTTTCAACAGAAAGCATTGTTTTATCGTTCATATTAAAACTTTTTTTCTTGACTACTTTGTTCTAAATTTTACTTTATTTTGTTTCATTTTTCAAACTCTAAATAATTTCCAAAATTTGAACTGTGGCCTGAATAATTTATATAACTAGCTCCAACTCTCTTAACTCAAAGTAACTGCAATATAAAAATATCTGTATCTAATAAACCTGCAAAAAAACAACAGTAAAAACTTGAGTTTTGTTATTTTTTTTAAGCCGCTGCATGTAGAATTCCTCTGTGACTGAAGCATTCTGTTGGGGTTTTGCTTGTAAAATAAAATTTGTTAATTAAAAAAAGACGATTCTGGTGAAACCTGGATGTATCTCTGCGCCCACATGCTGTTGTTTCTTTCTGTATCTCTTAATAAACTCGTGTATCTCGATGTTTCCCCTCAGGTGTGATCCAGCAGAGCCCCACAGGAATCTCTCTGTGGATGGGCGGCCATGACTCGGTCACTGAAGGCGGCTGGGAGTGGATGGACGGTTCTCCTTTCAGATTCATCAACTGGAACGCAGGTCAGTTTACAGACGGATGCGTCCTTGCACGACTAAACGTACGGAGATGATCAGGTGAACTGAATTCCCTCTCGTGGCTTCAACTCCTCCTCACAGGTAACCCGGACGACTTCTACGGTGAAGACTGCCTGTCCATCATCATCAATGACGGCTACTGGAACGACGACAACTGCGAGAACAAACGAGGGTACGTCTGCAAGAGGAGAGGTGAGACATGTTGCTTCACTGGTTTTTGCTGATGAAACGTAATACTCAGATCGTGATGTGTCTTGGTAACACTTTTCCTCCTGCCGCCTCTTTCAGGTGTAACACCTGAGCCTCCTCCACCTCACGACGGTAACCACACCTGACCATTAGACATCGCTTTGCAAACTGTACGTCTGCAAATGGCGTGAAGCAGAAATTGACCTTTTGCTCCTTCCCGCCGTAGGTTTCCAGACGGCGTTGGTGTGCCAGGGCTCCACTGCCGTCATCCACTGTCTGGACGAAAGTGTCATCAACATCCAGTCGGCTTTCTACGGACGAAAGAGCGACGAGATCTGTCCACACATGGAGGGATCAGAAGGTGCGGCTGCAAACAGGAGCTGCTCAAAAACAAGAACACTAAAAGAGGGATTACAATGAATTTCTTAAAATGCTTGTGAATCTCTATGTGCCATTCTCTCTGTTCTGTCCTGCAGGGAGCTGCACAGTGGACAACATCCTTCCTCACTACAGAAAGACGTGTGACAATCGGCAGTTCTGCTTCGTTTACGCCCACACGGATCCCGACCCCTGTCCCGATATTTCCAAATATCTGGAGATTGTGTACACCTGTGAACAGAAAGGTGGGCTCTTCTTCTTGCACTTTAAAAATGTTTTAAAAAAATAAAACTTCCATTGTCTTGTCTTGGAGCACAATCACAATTGATGGCTCGTGTGTTTGGTTCTCTCACAGTGTGCCTACACGGCCTGGGCGTGGAGGACGGGAACATCACGGACTCCCAGCTCTCGGCCTCCTCCTCCTCCTCTGCCAGCTTCACTGCCAGCGAAGCCCGCTTGAACGGAGATTCCTGCTGGAGGCCTTCAGGCAGTATGTGCCAACCCAGTGGCCACACACACACAGTCATATTTGATTCTATGGACGGAGTTCTGATGTTGAATTTTCTATCTTTCCCTTCAGCTTCCTCAAGCTGGATCCAGGTTAACTTGGGCCAGACGAGGAAAGTAACAGGAATAGTGATCCAGGGTTGTCCCCAGTACGACTACTGGGTCACCAAATATAAGCTCCAGCACAGCATGGACGGACTGAGCTGGACCGACTACACTGCTGACGGGGAGGTGAGTGAGCAGAGCCACACGCCACATGGTGAGACTAATTAACGGGCTCTGGCTGGAGGGAAATACAGTATCTGTGAGGTGTCAAAGTATCTGCTGACCTTTGATACCTGATGAAGGATTTATCTCATATTTTGGAAGAGTCTAATCAAAGAAAAGTTGTTTTGTTGTTCACTGATTCTTTGTAATGGACAAATCGTTGAAATGTAAAAATCAAACTGAAAGAGGAAGAACAGGTTGTCATACAGGATTTCCTTGATTTGCAGTTTTTCCCAGGCTCATTGGACAGAAACAGTCCTGAGACTCAGCTGCTGGGCACGCCAGTGTCCACTCAGTACGTCCGCATCCTCCCGCTGGAGGTCAACGGTCAGGCAGGCCTCCGCTTCGACGTCTTAGGATGCACACCGGACTGTAAGGAAACCGTTTTTTTTTTTTTTTTTTACCAGTGTCACAAATCGTCTCTCCAAAAATTCAAATGTAATCATCAGTAAAATCTGCTATGATGCTGCTTCTGTGCTTTCAACAGATGCGATCACGTGCGGCAGCGTGCCCGCCTTCAGCTTCGTCACTGATAAAAAGACGTGAGTGAAAATTGAAGTAATATTAAACACATATCAAATGTAGCATTTGTATGCTATGGAAGCCCAGAGAGGTCAACATTCAACTTTTTTTTTATTTGTTAATATTACTTTTTTTTTTATGTAATTGAGTGTATTTATTGATCTATTTTTCATCTGGATCATTTCTCCAAGATTTTGTTTTTTGTAATACTAATTTCATCCACAGGAAGCTCATCTACAAGGGCGGACTTAATTTCTCCGTGCCGTCTAAAAATGACGTGCATTTACAGAATGTTGGCAAACTCTAAAAAAATTATGTCAAGTTTTAAGTGCCTTAGTTCTTTTTAAATGCTTTTAGTCCTTTTTAGTATTTAGAACATTATCAGCGGTGCACTTCAGCCTCTTGTGGCCGAAATGAGTATTACAACAACAAGCTAACAAAATAAGAATAAAAAAAATCTTTTACCTCCAAAACTTTTACAGATGTAAAAAATATATTACCAGAAGTTTTTGTCACTTTCCTCTCAGAGCCTCCTTAATATTTTTGCTCTGTGTGATAATTAACTGTGATGTTTTTGTGTCTTTCAGCGTCCACTGTCCAGCAGGCTGCGCCCGGGACAGTTACACTGTGTACGGCACCTCAGAATACCGCGGGGTGTGTGAACGTGTTGTCTTATCTGTGTCACAACTTCCGTACAGTGTCAAGGGACAAAACATAAAAACTGAATACATATGAATATCTCTGTGCTCCGCCTCCCCTGACAGGACTCAAACATCTGCGCCGCAGCTATCCACGCTGGAGTGATTCTGAATGAAGTCGGAGGAGATTGTACTATGTTGAAAACTGCAGGAATGGACTTCTACGCCGGCTCCACCAGGAACGGCATCACCACAAGGCAGTAAGTAGTCGATATTCAAACTAAATCTGTTAATGTGAAGTGCAACTGTCCGTTCAGGTTAGTTCAACATCAAATGTATTTTTTTTCTCCAGATATGATGGAAGCTTTGGCGTGTCTTTCACTTTTGCAGACGGGGGTGAGTTTAGTTTACATGCATTTATAATAAATCCCTGAAATGATTAAACTAGGTTTTGTCTCTTGTTCATGACACTCGCTGGTTCCTCTCTCTCTCTCTGACAGAGTTGAGGTGTTCGGGGCCGGACTGGTACGAGTTTGGAGATTTCTGCTACAAACCTTACCAAGACAAAAAGACATGGCACGACGCCCAGACCGCCTGCAGGAGTGTGGGTGCCGAGCTCGTCTCCATCCGCTCCATTACAGAGCAGCTCTGGCTGGAAAGCTACCTGTACCTGGGTAGGGATCATGATAAATAATATGTGAAGAGCCTGAAAATTAGCTTTTAATGATTCCCACACAAAGCATTTCGGGGTCCCCATTTAATCATGAGAGTTTGTTTTTTTGTCAGTTTAATGTTTAATAATGTGGCTTTAATTAGAGAAAATAAAGAAAGCAGATTTCATAACTGAAAGGTGAAATGATTCAGTGTGTTGAATATTTCAGCTTGTTGTCCTTTACAGAAACCAGTGACGTGTGGACCGGTATGAATGACCTGGACTTCCCGGGCTTTTTCATCTGGTCGGATGAACACTTGGTGACCTTCACTTACTGGGCTCCCGGGGAACCCAACAACCATGCTGGGTTCAGTGAAGACTGTGTTGAGATGTTAAGCCAAGTGAGTAAACTGAAGGAAAAAAAAACACTCCCACGCACCCGTTAAATACACGCCAACATTCAACCAGTGTGCTCCATGCATGGAAAAATCCAAGCTGACCATATAACTTTTAACTTCCAACTAAATTCTTTGCATTGACTCGTGGTCATCATGATGTTACTGTCATCCAGACTGGCAGATGGAACGACGTGACCTGCTCAGAACTCAATACCTACATATGCAAAATGCCCAAAGGACATTACCCGGTGCCCTCTGTGAAACCCACCGTGTACGGGTGCCCTCACGTAAGAAAAACTCTGCTTTTCTTCTTCTAAAGCTTAGACCCAAGTTATGATGCCTGTTAAAAAGAGAGCTACACTTCATCTCATGTATCGCTGTCAGGGCTGGGACGCGTACGGCTACGCCTGCTACTGGATGGAGGAGACTCCCAGGAGCTGGTCGGAGGCCAAGGAGTTCTGTGAAGGCCAGGACAGCTTCTTGGTGCACCTCGGAGACATGTGAGTCAGAGACGCCATTCAGTTAACCTCTGTGGATGTGTTCTTAATGTAGGAATTGAAGTTTTTTTTGTGATGTTGCTCTTCCACATGGCAACATCACAGAAATGGCCACATTTGGAAAAAAAAATTAAGATTAAGTTATGACCGGGGCAGATTAAGCATCTTAAAATACTCAGTTATCAGAATTAAGAGATCTGGTTGGCTATATTTTGATTTATGATAATAATAATAATAATACATTTTATTTATATAGTTTACAAAGTGCTTTGACAAACAAGCCAAAGCAGGGAAGACAATATTACAGAATAAACAGCTTACTGTCAAGCCGCACACAAGGAAGCCGAGTCTAAAGTTAAAACAGGAAGGCAGAACAGAAAATGTAACAGCACAAAAAGACGATATGATTCCAAGTAAAAGCAATAAAAGCTATTCAACAGGCAAAACAATAGAAAAAGAAAGATAGAGGAAAAGAAATGCAAAAGTAGAGATAAATAAAAGAATAAAATCAGTACAGGATGATGAGAAGACGACCTCACGTCAGAATAAGAGCATTAAAAAGAACAAAGGATAATACATACATGTAAAATAAATAAAAGCAGTAAAAGGATGGTAGGAAAAGAAGAAAAAAAAGGGCATCACACGAGAGGAATTAAGGGCAGAAATAGACTAAATAGAATAAAAAGAAAGGAAGTTGAAGAATCTGTTTAAAGAGTGACTTCACATAACAAACATTTACGTCTCTGTGTGTTCGGCTGCAGTTACGAACAGGCACATTTCACAGTGGAGCTGTCGGGAAAGACTGGATTCTGGTGGATCGGCCTGCGTGCTAAAGGAGGAGTGAGTGGAGGGGTGGACTACTACTGGGACAACGGCTCACCTCTCACCTACACTCACTGGGACAAAGACCAGCCAGGTACAGACCTGACACTGACCCTCGTATCAGCCGGACACGGCGATGATATTCGCACTGGGAAACGACTCTCTGTCCTTTTTCTCTCTAGATAGCGGGGATGGCAAATGCGTGGCGATGACCTCGGGTCAGATTGGTGGTTTCTGGGACGACAAGGAGTGCTCAGAGAAGTTCAACTTCTTCTGCGAGAAACCCAGGCCCGATATCAGCCCGCCCACGAAAGCCCCGACTCCTCCTCCATCGCAGGGCTGCGCTAACGGCTGGACGGCTCAGCCTCACTTCAGATACTGTTACAAGGTATTCAAATCAAACAGCTAAAACCGCGACTCTTCTTCAGCGGTGAGTTTTTCTTGTGCTGATTTGCGGGCCGATTCGTTTGCAGCTCTTCCACAACGTGGACTGGTCCATGAAGAAGAGCTGGGGGGCAGCACAGGAGGACTGCGTCTCCCGAGGAGCTGATCTGGTCAGCATCCACAACCAGGAGGAGGAAGACTTCCTGTCTCTGTACAGCAAAGGCACCAGCAAGTGGATCGGCCTCAAGCGCAACCCAACAGAGGGAGGCGAGTAGAATGTGTGTTTTTACTGAATGAACCCTGATGGAAGCTTATTGGTGCACGGCTGAAATGACCTTTCCCCGTCATGTAGGATACTCCTGGAGCGACGGCACCCCTGTCAGCCACACCAACTGGGGTCCCGGGGAGCCCAACGACCACGAGGGCCGCGAGGAGTGCGTTGAGATGGTGAGCAGCACCAACGGGACGTTCTCCTTGTGGAACGACCTCAACTGTGACGCTCACCAAGACTGGATTTGCAGAATTACTAAGGGAAAGAACCCCATCCTGCCCCCCGTGCCCCCGTCTCCTGTCCCAGGTAAATAGTCCCAAAAATGTACCTGCATGAATGGGCTTTTGTTTTGCTGGTGATTAGACAACCAGGAAATCACAATCACCTACCATCAACCTGTCTCGACCCTCAGCTCCCGACTGCGGGACAAACCCCGGCTGGAGGAAGAACAACAACATCTGCTACTACTACAACGACACCGACATCGTGGACTTCCACACGGCCATGGTCCGCTGCTACGAGGAGAAGGCCAGGCTCGTCAGCATCCACAGCACAGAGGAACAGGCCTACGTCAACACCATGGTATGCCTTCGCCTTCGCAGCAGAATGCATGTTGTCATGTGTCGCGGCGAAACACGTTAGCGTCACGTCCGTTCTCGCTCTTCCAGGTGGGGACGGGCGAAGTCACCGCAGCCTGGATCGGGATGAGGATGTTCGGCATCGCGAGCGGACAATACCAGTATGTGTGTTTGGCGAATTGAAAAAGGAAAAGGATTTCACTCTCGCAAAAAGCGAGAGGATTTTCTCTTCATGACGCACCAAAAGGTCAACACTGACGCTTCTCTGTTTTCCCTGCACAGCTGGGTGGACCACTCCGCTGTTTCCTACACTCACTGGGCTTCAGGTGAGCCCAACAACGCCAACGGGGAGGAGCAGTGTGTTCAGATGAACCGACACCAAGGTACTGAAATTCCCCTTCACTTCAGAATAACTTCCATCTTTCTCATTTTTTCAGTTCGTACATCCTCGCCTCCTCTCCTCGAGTCTTAGTCCCTCCTACCTGTCAGAGGAGGCAAGAAGTTACACATGAACAGTAGGGGGCAGTGTCGGGCTGGTGTGGGGGATACAACAGGGTCACATCGTCCAAATGTCTGGACTTCACCGCGCTTGCAGACTCGCAGTCTTTGCGGGTTACTTAAATATTGTAGACTAGATATAATATGCAACCACATCATAATACAGAAATATTACGTCCGCAAAGCCGGAAGGTCGGAGATTTGGATTCATCCCAATATAGAAGAAAATTAAATGATGCAAGCCGCTCACCCTGGTTCATTCATAAATTCATAATAATCTCTGTCTCGTTAAGGTACATGGAATGATGCCAATTGTGGGCGGGCTGGAGCGGGTTACGTCTGTAAGAAGCTCCCTGGAGACAACCACACCCCTCCTCCACCCACACAGCCCTGGGAGGGCAACTGCCCTGAAGGTAACACACACTTTTTAAATCATTAACGTGAAACATATTCATTCAATATGTTGTTCTCGTCCATGAAATATGATGCAACCCACTGACCTTCCTTCCCGCCAGGTTGGATGCGATTCAAGGATAAGTGCTTCATGTTCAAAGGGAGGGAAAACGACATCAAAGCCAATTGGACTTTTGCTTCGAGTTGGTGCAAAGACCAAGGAGGAGTGCTGGCCATTATTGACGACCAGTACGAGAACGGTGAGCTAGATCTGCGAGACTTGAAACAGTCCAGGTCGAAGAGACGGCTTTCTTTATTTTGACCCTTTCCTCTCCTCCAGACTTTGTGTCCAGTTACATGAAGGACCTGTACCGCCCCACGTGGATCGGCCTGTCAGATCTCCTGGAGGAGAATCAGTACGCCTGGAGTGATGGGGTCAGCCCCGTGAAGTACACCAACTGGGGCGAAAACGAGCCCAACAACGCAGGAGGAGCGGTCAGTACACTCACTCTACTGAGTTGTATGTGATAAAACCTACACACTGTTTGAGAGGCTCGCGTTTATGGTTCAGATCACTTCAAGCTTTCCTGTCGTCTCCAACAGGAACACTGTGTGGCCGTGAGTCACAACTACCTGGTGACCGGGAAGTGGAACGATGAAGGCTGTCATAAGGAACACAGCTTCGTCTGCTCCAGGAAGAAATGTCAGCAAACACTCCAGTTTCTTCTTAACATTGATCTCCATTCATTAACAAAAACATAGACATAAAGACATTTCTCCATTTGCTTGATCATCAGCAAGCACCATTGATCCTCCACCCCCAACCAAGAACCCCTGCCCGGACGGCTACATCTCCTGGTACCTGAACTGCTACAAGCTGGTGGAGGAGCCGGCGACCTGGGCCGAGGCTCAGACGGCCTGCGCGCAGCAGGGAGGCAACCTGGCCAGCATCGACATGAGCTACGACCAGGCCTTCGTCGCCGGGGTGGTGCTGCAGGGCAAAGCTGACGCCTGGATTGGACTCAGCCGCAGGGTAAAAAAAAACAAAACACATAAGTTAGCTCTGAACGTGAAAGACATGAAAACCTTGTATGTATAAATAAACAGCAATCAGAGTAAAACTAAATAAAAGAACATACAAGATAATTCTTACCCTTTAACCAGTGAACCCAAGCCTACATTTTCTTGTGACGCAGGAGGACGGCTCCTACATGTGGACAGATGGCTGGCCAGTTTTCTTCACTCAGTGGGGACCGGGAGAGCCGAGCAACGTTGAGGGCGAGGGCTGCGTGAGCATGCACGGCTCACGACTGTTCCACGGGACCTGGAACGACACCAAGTGTGATGTCTCCAAACCCTACATCTGCAAGATCTCCTCCGGTATGCAACAGACAGCGACTGACTCCTGATTTTCATCTTCTTTCATGCACGATTCTCCACACACAAAAGACTAATACTTGAGGAGTTGATCATTATGTAACTTGTGTCGTCTCTCAGAGAAACCTCCACCGACTCCAGCTCCCGGAGATGGGAAGTGTCCGCATTTCTGGTTCCCCTACGGCCGCTACTGTTACTATGTGTACGACGGTCAGCAGGGTTTCTCCTGGCCGGACTCTCGACACTACTGCCAGTCAGTCAGGGGGGACCTGGCCTCCGTCCACAGCAGAGCCGAGGTTGAGTTCATCAGGAACATCAACTACACCAAATATCACAACATCTGGATCGGCCTCACCAGGGACAACAACTGTGAGTGTGGAAGCGGACAAAAGATGAATGAAACAGATGTTACAGTTCAGTTCATGAAATATGATACGTATATGTATTCTGACCTCTTTTGATTTTGTAGTCGGCTGGGCCTGGACTGATAAGACGTCTCTGGGCTTCACCAACTGGGCTCCCAATGAGCCAAACTTTGCCTTCCACCCCGGGGACGTGGCCGAAGAGAACTGCGTGGAGATGTACCACGATGGACACTGGAACGACAACAACTGCCTCGAGAAGAGAGGTTTCGTATGCCGCCACCGCCAGTGTAAGGATTTATTTTATTATTACTTTATAAACATTCTGATATAGAAGACCAAATTTCCGCAGCTTTTTCATTGTGGTTTTAAAAAAAATCAACAGCAGATTAAAAGCTGTGTGAAACTGTCTTTCAGATTATACAACCGATGATGGCGGCAATCCAGTAATTCCCACTGATGATCCAAACGTTAGTGGCAACAGTAAGTGCGGCCAAGTTTACAGTTTGTACAGCAATGCTAACTGCATTGCTGGCATGGTTAAATGTCACTACTAGGTAGAGATTCATGTTCAGCTATGTTTTTACGTCAGCGCTGACACGTCTGTGTTTCTGTGCGTACAGATGGAGGGGTGGTAGCCGGCGCCATCATTGGAGCCATTCTGTTTGTGGCCTTGATTGTCGGACTGCTGTACTATGTCATCAGAGTCCGGGGGTACAAACTGAGCAGCTTGAGCCTGCCAACGAGATCTACCGGTAACGCTGATGTGGTAAGTTACTGATTAGTTATTGTTGGACTTGAACAACGTTTTATAGTTAGAGTGAGTGTAAATGCTGAAGATGTGTTCTTTTTCTGTTGCAGGTCACCTTCAACAACCCCAACTTTGAAACAGACACGTAAAACCATTAGTCGTGTTTTGTACAGTACATGGAATTTGATACTTTTTTTAAAACAAATCAGTGATTATGTAGCTTTCAAGTCTCCCGAGTTCTTAAAGTTTCAACACTATTGTAAATACTGTAATAGACTAATGAAAAATGTATTAAAAAAACTATTATAGATTATTTTCCTTTGTTGTACTTACGTGTCTGAAGTGCAGCAGTTATTTTGTAATGTTTACGGCAGAGTACTAAAGAAATGTTCATGAAATGTGTAATTCTTGTTTACTCTGAGAAAAAAAAAGGATTAAAACAATAAACTCATTTCCAGTGTTTATTAATTTCTGTACACTGCAACACAAATTCCTTAGATATTTCACAAAAGGAAAAAAAAAGCGTCCTTCAAATGTTTCCAGTAAATTAATATTTGGACAAGAAGTGTAAACTTATGCAGAGAAATTCAAAGAGGAGGCACCAACAATTAAAGATGATGGAAATAAAGCCACAGGTTGGAAAGGACAACAATTGAAGATGCATGATTTTCTGAATGTCGAATGCCGAAATAACAGTTTAGACATCCGTGTTAAGAAACTAAAGATCACATCTTTAGCAGCCTGTACATAAAAATAATCCCAAACAGTCACGGCACCAGTGTTCTCGCTCCGTACTTAAAAAAATATCATCATTTGTGTGTGAAAATAAAGTTAGGAACACTTTGTGATCCTTGTTTAGCCCTTTTATCATGTAACTGCACAGACACACCAACTGAATCAACAAGGGAAACATGTCCAAAACCCACAAATGCTAATCTAAAGCAATGTTTCTTTTTACTATTTCATACTGATTATTTTTGTGTCCCCGTGTGTATCAATAAGAAGCTGTGACGTCAACACCTCACTAAAGCCAACGAAACCCGTGCTTTATTGCTTAGAATCAAAGTTACAATAAACAAGACAAGCACAGTCCTGCTGGTCTTTGGGAACGTGGTCTTTTGTCCAAAAAAACACACTGAAATTAACTACAAATACTCAAAAAAGTGCATTCTTCACTAAGCTATAGTTTGGCCATTTATTCTACTCCCACAGATCTAGTAAACATTTTGCAACTCAACATTTGCTGCTCAACAAAAGTGTGGGAAACACAGAGGAGAGCAGATTACTGGTGCAAAAACAAATAAAGGGAACACTACTGTTGTTTCATGACTGTGGTCGTTCCACTATACTTAAAAGGTAACTCAAACCGGCCAATGTGAACCACGACATCCACCAGAAAGTCAGGGATGTCAAATTATTCCCCCATTTTTTTTTTTGTTCTTGCAGGAAGTCAAGACAAGAAACCTCTATGAGTAAGATGAATCATTTACTTTCCACTAGGAGGAGGCACAAGAGCTATTTTTTTTTCTCTCAACAGGATGACAATAATAAAAATCTAGCAAACAAGTCGCTGCTTGTCAAGCGCATCACTGCTGCCACGACCCTGAGCTGCAACCATCACAACGAAACCAAGTGACAATCCAATAATCAATTTCCAATCATCACTGCTCTGATTCAGACAAGAGCAGACAGGTGAGACCTAAAGTGAAATGGTAATGCCTTGAAAATATACAATGACATGAAAGACTGCAGCCAACAGCTTCTACGTAGTCACAAAGGGCCTCCATGTCTTATTATTATTCAAACATGATTTGTGATTTGAATGTATCCCGATTTATCCGAATAATTTAACCTACATTCAACATGTATTTTAACTAGTGGGGACAGTTTGGCACATGATTTTTTGTTTTATTTATCCTTTAAATGCACTAGTCTTTGCACAAAAAGTGCATTTCAACCCAACCAGAACTTTAAATCTGGTAACAATCAGCTGAAAAACTGAAGGGAACCGCTGAAATGAATAAACTGAATGCTGATCTGGTTTTACTGTTACTAAGCTTTTTTTTTGGCAGCAACAAGTTCCCATATGCACCTGATCTCTACATCCTAAAAAGTAAAAATTAGATGCCATCAGGTGTACAAAAAGCACAAGAAATTACCTCATCTCTGTGTGAAATGCACACCTGCCTTATCATGGGAGAGTTGTTGAAGAAACACAGTGCAGAATTAATAATAACACGAAATCCCTGAATCAAAATCAAACCGAGAAGTCAGACAGACACGGGGAGAAAAAAATGAATTTCTTTTCAAGATAAATTAAATAAAATCAAATTGTGTGGTGATGAACAAACGTGATAATAAATAAGACCTGTGTCAGTACTCGCTCCACAATTATGTGTGTAAAAATCATAGAGCCACTAAAGTACTTTTGGTTATATTTGTACTTCCAATTTCCAATTTCATTTAAGGTCACTCATGAAGAAAGCCCTGATGCCCAAATGTTTCACGATGTCAGCTCACAGAAGAACAGGAAGGTACAAAGCAGGTGCAATTCATAAAAAAGGTGGATTACAACAGATGTAACCAAAGTGCCAGAGAGAGAAATAGAGAGAGAGAGAAACACCAACGTGGACATGAGAAATAAAATAAAAATAAGTGCAATAATCAGTGTGATGTCCTCGAGAACATGAGATGAGTTAACGTTCATATGAAATGAAGATAAAGACGACTGTCACCAGCCTGAGGAGCAGCTCAGGGGTGAGAGGCAGCTCGGAGGGTTTGCAGACATCCAGCATCAGCAGCAACAGCGGCAGGTTGTTGGTCACTTCACCTTTTGGCTGTCCGTCCTCAGCCAGTGGACACCCTGTCTCGTGTAATGGACCATGGAGCTCATACTCGACGTCAGGCTCAGTGGGCCCATAACGGTGTCCAGCTCTGTCAGCATGCCTGGAACATACAGAAACATCAAACAACACTTAACAGGCTCATCCATCTAATAAAGTGATGGCTTTTTGGCACCGTAGCCGTGGGGGTGTTTTTTTTGTCCTCAAAGGTTTTGTTCTTCCAAGAAATTCAGACTACTATTGTAGAGGAGTAAAAACAAACAAACAAACAAACAAATCATGTTTAAGATAATTAGTTTAATTTAGTTTTTTTTTTTTTT
>CAEMYA010000179.1:12809375-12827963 GCA_903131615.1 Diplodus sargus | reverse complement strand
AACCAAAATGAGATGGTGGTAAGTTTAAACACACACACTATTTATTTATTTATTTAAATCAAGCTAAAAAAAAAAAGGAAGTAAACTATAACCAATAATGTTGTCAACATTATGACGTGTGGAGAAACAACATATTAAGTATCATCTACACCTTACCATAAAGCTGAAAAGTCCTTTTCTGAGGCTGGAGCAGAGGGGTCCACTGTGTTTTTAAGTTTCAGTACAAACCTGCGAAAGTGGAGAATGTGCAGTAAAACTAACGTATGAATCAAATTCAGTAGTGGAGCAAAAACTTTAAATTCTAGCTTTGATATAAAAAAACATTCAAATATCTGTGACCGTGACAGGATGGAAGTCGACCCTGCACTCTTTGTAAACATGCAATTTAACATTTACAAAAAGCTTCTGAGAGATTATCAGTTATGACAATGAGTTCGTACTTGAGCAGTTCAACGGTCTCTGCAAACATCGTGTAGGAAGACATGGAAATCTGTGGATCTTTTTCCATAGCAATGCCACTTTCAACGAAGAACATGGCCGCATCCAAGTAGTTAAAAGCTTTACTGAATTTATCTGACTACAGAGACAGAAAAACAGGAAGAAACACAGTCTGGTTATAAGTTATTGGTACTGGTAAGTTGACTGCAGTCACTTTAAGTAAATAAACAAACCAAAACACAAACTTACCTCTGCATCAGCTTTGTGCTTCAGTTTTTTGGCCTCCTTTATGTAATGCTTCACTGGATAATGCCTACAGGTAACAGAAGCTTCATTATAACAGTAACAGCTCATAAAACAGTCAAAGTTTTCAGTGATACAAAAGTAGCAGACAGGATAATCATGACACGAGCATTTTTACCTGTCCTCAAATCTGAGCAATGGTCTGTTGGTCAAAGTCTCCCTGGACGGCTGTGAAGCTGATGGGACGGCGAAGGTTCTCTTTGGGGGCTTCTGCGTGGATTGCAGGGCAGATGTTTAATTAAAATAAGACATTTTTCCATTTTTATTTAATAATTCATTAATAAGATTATTGAAAAAAAGAAACAGTGTTCTAACTTGATATCAATTAGCATTGATCTTATATCCTGCAGTCACCTTTTCAGAGTGTGGGTGCTCTGTGTGCTTTCCGCTGCTCCTCTTGTGCTTGCCAGAGTCTTTGCTGGTTGAAGCCTCCTTACTGGTCTCCTTACTGGTCTCCTTACTGGTCTCCTTACTGGTCTCCTTACTGGTCTCCTGCGTCTCCACAAAACTGCGTTTGTGTGGCTTTGAGTCTTTAGTGCCTTTAGGTGTCGGAGGCTGCAGCTGCAAAGGAACAGGATTTTTCTTGGGTGTCTTTCGCTCCCGATCCTCTGTTGAATTCTTGGAACTTCTGTGGGTGATAAGATATGAGAAACGTGAGTGATTTGACTGAAGTGGCAACGAAGACAGCATTCAATTTAAAACATGTTGATGTGACCTACTCCAGTTTGACAGAAGCCTGACTTGATGAGGTATTCTTGTTTTCCAGCCTTGGTTTCTTCTTGGGAATAGTTTTATTGTCTACCTCAACCTAGAAGACAACAAATCACACATTAAAGTCAAAACTGACTCATTATATACATGGATGCTAACTAGAACAGCCCTTTATGTTGCTCACATTTTGAGGTATACTCTTCTTGCTGGTTTTGGTGGGTTTGTGGGTTGTAGGAGCATCACTGCCCCCTCCATCTTGCTCTCTGACCAGTGCTGTCCTCTTTGCATCACTGGGTTTCTGCTGGCGGTTGAAGGAGGTCTGCGGTACTCTCGAGAGCAGACTTAGATCAATCTTCACCAGCAGGGACTTAGGAGGCCTATGGGAGACTCGAGAACTCTTGGCTGTATGCCTGGTCATCCCCTTGTGGGTTGTTTTGGTGCTCTTCTCTGACTTTGGTTTGCTACAACTGATTCTCACTGACGGTGCAGGAGACAGCTGATCAGGCTGAGCAGGATTTTGGGTGGGGCAGGAGCAGGGGTTCGGATATCCCACACCACAGGCTGGACATGAACTGTACAGAGCGAGCGGGACGTCAGGCTCTGAGCCAGCCTTCCGCTTGTCAAGTGTTGTGTGTTTAGAAGTCCTCTTACTGTCTTTTTTAGCGACACTGCTGTCCTTGCTTTTCTTGCCATGTCCTGTTTTCGTCTTTACCTTGGGTCTGTCTGTGAAACACGGGTCTGTGGGTCGTGTTTCTACGACTTCCTCACACTTCACAGTGAGAGCTGCGTCAGCGCGATCCTGGCGATCTGCATTTGCTGTTACTGAGGAGTACGTGCATGAAACTTTCCTGCTACAGCTGTTTACATCAGCAGAGGGGGATTTTTGGCTTCTTTGCTGGTTAAAGGTGTCCTGAGGGTTTTCACTGTACTGCTGGGGTTTTCCAAGGCTATCAGTGAACGCTTTCTGGTGAGAAGAAAGCTGAGGTTTAGACTCCCTGGTGGGATCGACCACCTCCACACTGGAGCGCTTGGAGCTCTGAGTCGGCGGTGGATGTTTGTGAGCAGGGCTCTCAGAGGAACCGCCTCGACCTTCTGTGCCGGAGTTCTGCTGGCTGGACCTGATCCAGTTCCCCAACTGCCAGTCAACATGGGTCACCGCTGGAGCATCAGGCTACAAAAGACACAAACATTGTGAGCCAGAAACAGTTCAGAGAATGTTTAGATTTATGTGTCCTTTATCTAATTTACAAGCAGCAAATTACCTCCGTGTTAACTGAACTGCTCACTGGGTGTTGAGTCGGCTCCTCTGTGGTGCTTTCACCGTCCGACTCTGATCTTGAGCTACTCTCTGAGTCGCTGGAGCTGGCAGACTCGACCCCTCTGGAATGTACTGCTTTAAATGATCTATAGCAAGCACACAGAACCACAATATTATGAGACAGCTGTGTTATAATTAAATAACAATCATGGCCCATGTGCTCAGGTTGTGCAGGTTAACAGTGTGAATGGCAAATATTACGCATTTTGTTGATTCTACAAATGTTTCTAGAACGGCAACAAAGTTTAATCAATGACTAAATTCGCAAAACAAATACAATTTTGATAAATGTTTTATTCGTTCAATCACAAATTCCAAACAGTTGCCATTTCTTTCTTTCTAGCTGCAACTTCAATGATAATATCATCTTCTAATTGTCATGTTCAGTAAAATGCTTCTTTGATGTGAACTGATGTTGGGTATAACCAAGTTTTATTCACCAGAAACTGATTCAGACTAACTGGTTGAAAACAGCCAGTAAAGCTTCAACTCTGATGAAGACAGTTTGTCTGGTTATAACATTGTTTCCATTATACTGCAAGAACTCAATGATTCTCTTTCAAGAGCGGTAATTTTCAACAGTCCTTGGATTGTCAGTTTACAGTTCTGCTGCGTGTCATATTTTATAAATTATACAACAAAAACTGTGTTTTTGAAAGTCACTTACGATGAGGTGCTCTGCTGGAGGAGCTGGGGTGGATCTGCAGGAGATGCGTCATAGTTTTCTGGAGAGAAACAACACAGGTGGATGTCACTGTAAAAAATATTCACACTGATGTGGAATTGATTTCGGTGCACAACAGCTGAGTTTTGTTTGAAACTAAAGATACCAAAAAACATCAAAGATTACAAACTTGATAACCACTAGAAAGACCAGACCTTTAAAATACTACTACATCCAAAAGGCTGTTTGCTTCCTGTTAAATTCAACATTATACATCTGTTACTAACATCATCTATTTAAACACAAAATCAGATTATGCACAGCTTCATCTCCAGGA
Organism: Diplodus sargus; assembly: GCA_903131615.1. NCBI lineage: Eukaryota > Metazoa > Chordata > Actinopteri > Spariformes > Sparidae > Diplodus > Diplodus sargus. Next base: position 12,824,192 of record CAEMYA010000179.1, on the reverse strand, counting down.
GCACAGATTAGACATTTGTATTTACTATAGTCATTAAGTTTGTAGAGTTCCGAATCAATAATGGTACCCACATGACTCATCAGACGGGTGTCTCATTTCTACAATCCTGTGGGTTTGCATTCTTTGACAGTCATAACACGACACAACAACCTGGTCCTAAAATGTTTTGTTAGCATTCTCCAAATTCCACACATTCCTAAAATCCACAACTGCTGCACAAATCGTGTTTTTCGTGCCTGATGTGATGTTAAATATAAAACTCATCCAATCGTAGTTGCATCGGCTGGCAATGTTTTCATCTTGTGAGTCTGTGTGTGTGTCATCACGGCTAATGTGGTCCTGGAGGCAACTACTATAGTGGGAACCACCACAGAAGCAGTCATATAGTTTTGTGACACATCACGCCTCTCTTTTACATGACTGGCTCTTTCTCTTAGCAGAGGCTAATTTGAGATTAAATTGTAGGGTTGTTTCTCTCCTCTGGTATTTTGTGGTAAATACACAGAGCTGGGCAGCGGGGTTGTACAAGTTTCCATAGAAACATAGAAGGAAACGAGAGAAGAGAGGAGAGGAGAGGAGAGGGGAGGAGAGGGGAGGAGAAGAAAATAAGATGCCAGTAGAGAAGTACAGTCGAGATGAAGAAGAGGTAGAGAAGAGACACAACAAACTATCTCTATGATGACACAATAATATAATAACTACCCAACTATTTCTGATCATCATTTTCATCTTGTTCTGTGCCTGTATTACACTAATTTCATCATTACTCACTTTGTCCTGGACACGAAGAGACATGATCTGCTTCCTGTTAAGACAGAGAGGGAAAAAGAAAAATCAAGCACCTGAGAGACACAAAAGGCCATGAACTCATTAAAGTCAAATTGGCTTATATCTCTTCTGAACATGAGGGAACTCATCAAAGTGCTTAGTTATGTTGTAATTATACATTATGAGATAACTTGCATGCAAATTATCAGCCAAATATTTTCAGAATTAATCAACTAATCGTTTCATTTGTCATAAACTTGGGACATCTTTGTTTTCTCCAAATCAGTCCAAAATACAAAGACTTTATCATTTTAAATGCTAAAAAAAGCAGATTTTTTTTTCTATTAAAAACATTGGAACCAGCAAATGTCTGACAATTTTGCCATATGTGAGACCAATTTACCCACTTGATTTGGCTTAATTAATCTACTTAAAATTTACATTAGCTGTTGAAGATTAAGATACTGTTTGTATAATTTGTCCTCTGTCCTTCATCTGAGATCGTAACTCAAGCAAGGATGCTGGATTACACCCGCCCTATTGGCCAAGGGGCATAAAATCCAGACAGATTTAAATATTTCTCAACCTTTAAGCACTTACCTTGGCTGGGAACGGGGACTTGGAGGGTTCACCTGTGCTAGGTGTGCATATAGCTGTCAGGAGAGGGGGACACGAGCGGGTCATTTCCTGTAGAGGGGCAGAAAAAGAGACAGATATGCCGATCAACATAGCCCAGCTACAAAACAGGCATCACTCTATATAAACTAAACATCAATATAGGATTCATTCTTCAGTGCAGGCCAGTGGCACATGCTGATCTTAGGGAGGTCTGTGAAGCTGTGAGCTGAGTGAACAATTGAAAATAAACAGAAATGTAGTGATAAGAAATACTGTAGATCCAGAAAAAAAGGAATGTTGCAAGAAAGCTAAAGAAAAGCATATCTGCAGTTACTAAACTTTGTATGGTTATTGAGCAACTAGTGTGTTTGCTCTTCTATGGTTGAAAATGTAACACAAACACAGTCAACTTGTGTTACAGCCACAGCACAAAGGTAACACATTTTCTATGAATCAGACAGCATGACATGTGCACCTACATTTGTTGAGATACCAGAGCTGTTAAGTAGTTTGCTGCTCTTCATGCACAAGTGCTTTTGAACTCAAATGTAAGATGTAAATTAGCCAATGTGAACGATAAATAAGAATTAAAAACGGCTGTACTTACCCTCAAGATGTCCTCGACACACTGAGCTTCATTTGTCCTCGTCTGTAGAAAGAAAAGGAGCCGTTGTGAGTTTACAAAAAGACCTAGAATTCCTGTGGGCAATTATAACTCAAACCCCAAACACAAAAAGGTTTGTTTAGGGCCAAGGTTTCTACCAAGCAAACCATTTATGATATCTGACAGGAAAAAACGTTCAGGTTTATGTATTGCCATGCATGATTTCAGTGTCCTTTATTTCCAGTGGGAAACTGTCTTTGACTATTTTTACAGAGGATTTCAGAGGACTGATAGAGTGCAACACACAGTGCAACACACAGTGCAACGATAATCACCTGAAGTTCAATATCAGCAGTGGACTACAAGGCTTCAAGTATAATATCAAATTTCTATAAAAGCTACAAGTTACAAACTCAAGATGGGCACCTAAGATTACCGTCACCAATTCAGCATCCAACAAAAAGTGAATTATAATCCCGATCTCCCCTCTGAGAGGGATATTGCGTTGAGCAATGTCCAGAAACGTGTTTTTGCAGGATATTATGATTTTAACATGAAGAAAAGCAGCAAATACTTAAATTAAAAGGAAACTTTTCTGCCTGAAAAATGATTGATTATTGCAATAACTGCCAATTAATCTGCATTCGATCTATGAATCGAGTGACTAATCTTTCCAGCTTTCAGCTCTACACTACAGCACCACTAGATGAATGAAAGAATACCTGTCAGGAAGCAACCCAGACATCATGTAAATACTGTGTGTGTGTGTGTGTGTGTGTGTGTGTGTGTGTGTGTGTGTGTGTGTGTGTGTGTGTGTGTGTGAGACTGAGTGAGTCATCAGGCTGTATATCTGTTTGTTTTCAGACCTGTCTTTCAGTTTTTTACTATGAATGGACAGTGTTTGAGATAAGGTTGGAGTGAATGGGCCGCCAGATTAATAGGGTTCGTGACAAAGCTCATTTATTGTTCTGCTGAGCCCAAGGTTGAAGTTTTCAAAGGCAGCTGAGTGCACACATGCACACAAACGCACACACTTTTTGCAACTCGCACCTGAGTAGGACATGACACCACATGCTCTACCACATGAATTCTGTCATACCGGCTATTGATATCAACCGCAAGCCGTACAAAACAACCATTCCCAAAAGGACTATTCACTTTTAACTGTTTTCTGAAATGTCATTGTGTTTTCTTGATATTCTGTTTTATGTTCACATGGTGGTTTTTGCTGGGGTCTGTACCAAACAAGATTGTTCCCTTACATCAAGGGAGTTTGTGTGGCGGTGAATCTCTGCCGTCAATATTTTCATCATTTATTTGTTAGGGAGGTTCTATTTTCATATATAGTTTATTTTTAGAATTGCAATTTTGAGCAACTCTTTATTTTGTACCATTTGGTTACATTTATTTCCTTTATTTAAACCGCACCCATTAGCCCTTTTGTTTTGTAAATTGCCCCACTTAATTTTATTCATAACAAAATCTGGCCTCAATGTTAATAAATAACTATTTTTAACCAACAACGTCTGATTTTATGTGGCTTCCCTTTACCCAAAGCTGGGCCGTAACAAGACCCAAGGGACACTGCTGACTATACCGTCTTATAGATGGCTTGTTGCAGATGTTGAATTTAATCGTGGAGTGGAGGGTTGGTGAGAAATAGTCGAATGAGTAACTACCAAACTATCCTGCACTGGACAAGTCCCAGCAGAGAGAACAGCAGCACATTCAGCATTGCTGTGCTGCAGCAGGAGGGGGAGGGGGAGGTGTGGAGCGCTGCAGGTGCAAGGGTTGTGTGTGTGTGTGTGTGTTTATGCGAGACAAAGAACAGATGAATGAGTTGAATTGGAGTTCAGCCAAACTCTCCAAAACAAAGCAAGTCTTACCTGAGCGCCTGAACAGTCAAGCAAGAAAAATCAACACAACTGAGGGACTTTAGAGAACATCCTGAGATCAGCAGACACTCAATCCACTTAGTCCACAGTAGAGTATATTCAAATCCCAGACAACAGTGGTGAGAAACATTAAGAAGGACTTCACTCCTCTTATCTTCACTCAAACAGTCTGCGGATGCACCGGACATGAGAGTTGGTGGTAAATGATACTGCAAGACAATCATGTTTTATGATGTACAATATCTATATTACTAGAGAGGGAGATACGTCACTAAGCAGGAAATCAATTATATACTTAATGTTCAACAGTTTCTTGTGTAAAATAAGATGATTGTTTTTGTTTACTGAGAGCCAGGGTACAACTTGAACTTCAAGGTTCTTATAAACTTAATTGTGATTATATACATACAAAAAACAATAAAGCAAATGTTTTCATTACATTATAGTTACATTGTCAGGTATAACTTGACTACATTTTAATCACGTCTTTGACATGTGGCAATCTAAAAATCAGGGAACTTTTTTTCCAAGACAGTGAATGTTGTACAGACTCCCTGACTGACACCATCTTTGTGACCATGGAGCCAACAGTAATACCAGAGGGACACTCTGGGACGAGAACCTTGTAAAAGTTGTCAATTTCCACCAATATTTGTTAAACTCAGTTCCTGTGACAGTGACGATTTTTTTTAAGCATGCCCTGTAATTTTTGAAAGACTGATTTTGAGGTAATCCAGAGTGGTGTACGGGGAACAATCTACTGCTCTACATAAAAAAAAATAAGGAGCCAGTTGCGTATTTTAGGAAAAAACAGGCAAAGACACAGACGCCTGTCTACATCAGTGAAGCTGAGGTGGAGTAGGTGACACGTTTTAGGTTCCTGGGAATGGAACATGGTAATCACACTTTGCCAACACCAACACCCAAACCAGCTACAGTCCGTCCACCCTGCTGCCATCTGACAAAAGACACAGAAGTACCTTCTGCCGTACCACCAGACTACAGAGCAGCTAATTTCCTCGGGCTGTGAGACTCATCAATTTACTCTCCGCAATGTAGCATGAGGGGACTAACAATCATAAATCACAGACATTACACTCACCTCTAAAAACTGTGGCAGTATCTTTGCTTTGCCCAGGTCAGATTTGTTGATTAATTCCGGTAGAGGCACGTATGGCTCTGGTGAAGGCTTCAGCTCTGGTGACTCGCTGACCACCTGGTCCTGACCATCCATGGGCCGCACATATGCTGTTGGCTTCTGGGTCATGACTACGCTGGGCTGCTTAGACAGGAGTGAAGGGAACGTCTGGGAAGGTAGTACGTTACCCTTGTTGGCTTGAGACAGAGGTGTATCTTTGGGGGACTGTTTTAGGCTAAATGTGGAAACATCCATGTTGCCTGTGCACTCGGAGGGGTGTTCTGTTGAGCCTTGAAGCTGACGTCTGTCCAATGTATCCTTAGTGTCCATGTCAGTGTTGTCTTGGTCACTGGAACCCAGGAAGGGTAGTGGCGGCTTCACATCAGGAGCCTGACAAGACATTTCCTGGGTAAGGCTGACACGCTCCCTGAGATCTGCTTCACTTCTCTTTTGTGTTGAGTGGCTGAGCTGATTGTGGTTCAAAGATGAATTCAAATAGTGGTTCGGAGAAGAAGAGATGTTAGACGTCCTCAGGGGCTGAGAGGAATATCCACTACTAGAGGGGGCTTTCTGACTCTGAGTGGACGCGTAATGGACCAGGTTATGGAATGGTGGTTTGGTTGGTTTATCCGTGTCTGGCTGACCCTGATCCGACTGTGAGAAGGTCACGTAAGAAGGAATGGGTAAAGGCTCAGTGGCATAGGGATTGGGATTATTTACATCTTCATAACTGCCCAACATCCTCTTGATTCGGTTGGAAAGCTCATCCCCTTTGTTTGTCTACAAAAAGAAGGTGTAGACAGTTATGTTAACAGAGGACAAATAACCGCAATAAACATAATTACACTTAACTAAATGTCTTGATCCCCAAAGAAACATACGCCAAGGAAACAACACTCAAGCATTAAACCCTCATGGATGTTTTCATCCCTAATAATTCATCTTCTGCCAGAAATTCTGGCTTAATATTTGAAATCTTGATACATGCCAATATTTACAGGTTCAGTCTACATACATACTCTCTAAAATCAAAGTGTGATTTGACTGTCCAGATGTAAGTTAGACAAGAGAGGAGTTAAGGAAAAAGGTTGATAGTTTCATTCTAGTCACCTTTAATTATTATCATGTGCTCACTGCAATTGCACTTACAGTAACTGAGCTTTAGGAGCACCAGCGAGTGATTCACTGACCTTCTCGTCTCTCAGGCTATGTACAGACTGTTCCATCTTATTTACTGTATGAAGGCTGTAAGGGCCATTTGTTGCCTCAGGGGAAGAGTACAGAGAATACTCAAGGCAAAAAATAATCGTGACATCTGCTCTGCATGTTTTCCCGGTAAAAAAAAATCTTAATTCCTTTTGTTTTTTTCAGTTAATGATCTCAGCACAAGATGCAGAAAGTGACAATAAATCACATATATGGCAGGATGGCTCAAGATTCTTCGCATATTGTGCTTTAAATGCAACACTTAAGATAAGTGGAAAATAAGCATATTTTATAACAAGTACATTAGAAGCCCTGTTAGTGTCTACACTGCTGTTCACATGCTAATGGGTCAACAATTTGTCTGAACTCGCCTGCCAAGAACCTAATGTGGTCTTTACCTTGTATGGTTTGCCAAAAAGTGGCACATTCTCAGGGTTAAGTTCTTTGGCTTGTTGGCTTGTTTCTTGGTTCCTCTGTTCCCATGCTCGGAGGCGAAGGAGGTTCCTTTCTTCATTGTATACACTGTAAATTGAACATTGCAAAAGAAAGACAGATCTTAAAATCAGCATTGCATTCACAAGTGCATAATTTCAAACAGCAACACTAAATACAATTACCCAGTTAGATGCTACAGGTAAATATCCAGTAAGTGCTTTATACATTGAAACTTGAATACAACCACCAAAACTACAATTGATGACATACTTCACAACTCAATGGCTCAGATTGAAACAGTCTCTTCTTCACATTACATCTGTACACAGTTCGAAATCCCCAGAACAATGAATGTGTCTGATCAGTTTTAGCTAAAGAGAGCAGAAAATTTAGAGACTGAAAATATATGGCATCTTATCACAGACTTGTCTCCCCTGGGGGCAGAGCAGCAGTCTAATGGGGGAAGACAGTACCTGTCATATCCACAGAAAAGTGCAATTAGGCTCACAGACACCTTGAGGATTCACTCCAAAACTCACATCTGTTCTCACTCGTCCCTAAAGATGGCGTGAAGCCCATGCAGACATCAAAGGGATGATTACAACTACAAGCCCTGATATGGTGCCAATGGCAGAAAGAGATGTTTTACTATAGTATATTACAATGTGGAACAACAGCAGGCCACATGGGATCAGATCTATGTAATACTTTCAATATATCAAAGTGTGCTGAACATTTATAAAGATTTAAGAATTTCACAGTTTTCTTCCAAAAATACACTGTTGATCATCCTCAGCAACCCCAGAGGGACGCTTCCATGGCAACAGGTGGAGCAGCGCAGATTTGGGATTAAGCCAAACAGATGAGCACTCACTCATTAATTTCACAGACAGACTGGCCAACATAACTGGTACAGCCCAGTCAGTCAGGGGACCTCCATCAGAACTAGCGAGGGCTAAAGCAACAGCATACTGTGGCTGTATTAAATGTACAAAACGTTGATTTTTTTCCTGCTGATTGTGCACGTTGGGGATGCAGCACTAGCACCTTACAGGAATAAGTAGCAAAAGCTGCTGAGAACATCATCAGTGGTTTAATTATTGATGAGGCTGGAACATAAACTGTTCATGATAAACACTCTGATGTAATCTTAATGTGTCTAATTATCTTGTATGAGTTACACCCGCGCAAATACTGTAGTGGTGTCACCTACGTGTTTTCTTTTCTTGGTTTTGAAGGCTGCATTACAGTAATGAAATGGTGTTTTCTCAATTTACTAGACTATGTGTCATTGTTTCAGTATTTGTGAAATTAGCAATAGTAATTTCTACAACGTTTATGCAGTAGACAAAAGGTATTTGTGGAAATGTATTCTCATGTTTGATTTTGTTGTCCAGTCCTATCATTTTTGACAAAGTCTTAGGGAGATTTAAAATACCAAGACATATGTTGTGTGTACTGCACTATAGTCTGTTAATTTACAGTTTAATGTGCCCTCAGTGCAAAATCTACACCAAGGGCGTATTCACTCATACTCAAAAAAAGGGGTCTATGAGAACAAATTAAATTGTTTTCTGCAACTTTCAATACAATGAAGCCTAACAAATCTGAGAAAACGAACTGAAGACACAAAGAACTTTGGGGATATTTTACTTTTTACTATCAAAACTCAAGGCTACACAGTGATATAAATAAATGTTAAGCCTCCCACACAGTTCTGCATCACAGGGAGGAGGTGAGAGTTCCTAGTTCAGTATCTCCTCCGAGCCAAACGCATAAACCTTGAGGGCCACGACAGACTGAGAGGCAATCTGGAAGTGAGTGACGAAGTTGAGGGGTTCCATAGAGTGATTTAAAGGACACATATTATGCTTTTTAAATGTTTTTTTTTTTATTTTGTAGGCCCATATTTTTATTTTGGGTTACTACTAGAATACATGCTTAATGCTCACTGTATGCAGCACTGTATTCCCCCCTCTGTCTGTGACGCTGTTTTAGCTACACTCTCTTTGCGACCCTCCTCCCGAACAACAAGACTGCTGTTATTGGTCAGCTCACACACGTCTGAGCAAGCACCGCTAACAACAACAACAACATCAACAACAACAGAGCAGCTTTACTGAATTAATTCTTATTTGCCAATCTAGCTGCTAGACATTTATTATACAAATGTATGACATGGTGACATAGTGTGATGTCAAGAACTAACAAGTACTGAAGGCTACACTACTGATGAGGCGTTTCAGGGCAGTGTTTTATGTGGGAGAGAGGAGTTACTTTTAATGCGTACTTGAGGCTTAACTTTCAAGATCATTACATGCACAAGAAAGGAAGAAGAAAAACTGACTAACACGTAACAAAGCCTAACACGTCTCCTTTAAATTTAGGAGGAAAAGAAAATCCATGTAATATTACCTCAATAATATTGTAAAAATTAAAAATAAAACTTAAAAATGAGTTTGAAATTCTCCTCCAAAACTACATAGTGTCCCTTTAACTGTAGGGTCTGCAAGAAAGTTGGTGACCACATCATTATACTGATAAATAAGAATAATGGTGATCACAGCTGTTACTTTAAGTTGAATGGAAAACGTTTAAACATCTTCTGCTCAGATTACAAGTTTTATCTTGATATTACTGTGGTTGAATCTGGGTGCCCTGTGTTTTGACTGGTTTTTGAGGAATATGCATTTAAAAAAAGACATTAATCCCCTGTTGTCCAACTTAAAACACGACGTTCGAGGCTTTAAAAACCAAACATGTGAGCGAAACAGCTTGTATAAACATTGCAGCCTTTGACCAGCTGGGTACAAAATCACATCAGCCTGCTCTTTCCAGCTGATTCCACCTCCTCCTCGAACTGCTTATCAAGCTAAAAAAAAACCCTGCATGTCACTTTTTAAACTACAGAAAGTCCCCAAACCCACACCACCCTCCACCCGATACTTCCACGGAGTTTTAAACGCAAAACTTTTACTTTAAGGACGTGTCAAGTGCGAGCTGGCTAACCGAATCTTGCTAATTAACGTTCAGTCGGGCTGCGGAGCTAGCGCCCAGCAGCTAGCAGGCAGCTAGCCGCCGCTGTGTCTGCCTACCTCGGCTGAGATGCCATGGTGCGCCCGCTCACAACAACCAAAGTTGGTTGTCATGTGTTTCTGACAGTCCTCACCACGGTGTCCTCCTCGCTTGGTCACATTGTTTATCGGTGGAGGTCATTAATTAATTCTAAATGGCTGTCAGGCCGCCGTTGTTTAATACGTTAGTTGTCTGCTAACCGTCCGTGTTTGGGTTGTCCACCCTCTCTGCCTACTGGATTGTTCTACTCTCTTCTATCCGGGGACCGAGCTCTGCTTTATACACTCAACGCGCTACGAACATGTCTAAAAACACCTCTACAGCAGTCGTGTTATTATTCCAGGTGTAAACACGAAGCAAATATAACAAAAGAGTCCGTTAAGAGCTGATATTATTAACAGTTTTTGCTTCGGTTGTCCAGTTTGCCCAAACTTTGCGATGTTACCCCTGCGCGACAGACATGGTACAGTCATCTGTGTTCAGTGTTATGAGTGCTGATTTAATGACAGCTGCTTATGAAGCTGAAACATGTCTGCAAATGTCCCTCATTGGAGCCGAAAAGTAGATTGCTGACCTAAAAACAAATAAGATCCTTCAAAAGAGAGACATAAAATTACAGATAGAGTGCAATAGATGAATTAATGGTTAAAGGACCACTAGCATATAAAAGGAGCAGGCCTATTTTTAAAGATATTAAAGGAAAAGTTCACCCAAAAATAAAAAAAATTCAGTCATTATATACTTACTCACCACCGTGTTGATGAAAAGTCTGGTGAGGTTTTGTAGTCCACAAAATATTTCTGGAGCTTCGCATCAAAACAGAGATGCAGCATTCTACGAAAACAACTCAAGTATATGGGGACATATGGGAAAAATAAAATGGCTCTATTCAGCGGGTACAGCTTAATCCGACTCTACGACTCTAAATTGGTACAGCAGAACATTACTGACATCATTTTTAAGCCTAAATCTGTAGCTGCTAAGCTAAAAGTGTTGGCACACACCCTGTCTGAAGTGGGTGAATGAGCTTGACTGTGCGTCGAAGGGTGTACATAAAGTCTTTTCTTTGTTTCCTTTGTCTTTTTCAAATCAATTTGAGCACCTGCTCGCATATCTGTGCATGACGCTGCCTGAGGCAAATTGAAATTGAAATGGTTGATAGATATGTGACGAAGCTGACTGTGGATGCACCACAAAACACACACAAAAAAACCACAAATTATTCCTGTTTTAGATTTAAAAATAAGACACATCTGTCACACCCTTTTGTGACTGGATGTCATGCGTCACCCTGCCTGCTTACAGCTAAAAAACAGTACCTCTGGATCGGGCAGGGATTCACTTTCCTGGCCAGAAATACTGAAACAGTCTTCTGACTCACTTTTGCCGCCTTGGTGCCAGTTTTGGTGAGTAAAGTCCGATTTGATGACACATAGGCAGAACTGGCAATGGTTCTGAGGTCTCCTGCAGCCTGAGGCTGAAAACAGATGAATCAATTTTACACATTTCAGCAAGTCATTTAAGATAAACGCAATGATAAAATGCATCAGAAAAGAGTTGAAAAATGAAGTGGTCTGCGTGCCCTTTTGGATTTATCCCGTGTATTAGATAAAGTATGATTCAGTGCCCTCCAGTGCGCCTCTTAAATGGAGAGAATGCAGTGCAGTGCCATATAGCCACACATGCTACAATAGGGCTTGTGGCTGTTTCACATTAATCACAAATGTCTGCGTGCTGCTGCCCTTTTTATATTTTACGCCACTGTCTGTGTGTTGCTGTTGGAGCATGGACAGCAGCACGTGTACGATTTCATGCAGGCCTGAGCACAGGCTGTGCAGAAAGTCCTGTTATTGGACACTCACCCTGGGTGGTTATGTTACGCTGCTACTGGACGTCTGCCAGCAGAGCACACCAACATCATCCTCCTCCATTTAGACCTGACTGCAAGCTAAGGACAGCTGATTGGACCATGAGAATGTAAGACTGTAGACATGTTCCAGTATATCAGCAGGGACGTAAATAATTGTGCTTTGCTGTAATGCAACATATATTTACTGAATACTGCTTCAAATACTGCTTAAAAATGTGCTTTTACCATTTCAGTGCAAGCCTCGCTCTCTCAAATACATGCATTTACAATATTTACATTTAATCATAATCCAGTGTGTTTTTATAGGTTATTTAAATGTGGGACTATAAAACAAACTGCAACCATAGCTGATATGTAAGTCCGTGTATATCTGTTTACGTGTCAAAGCACAATGAACAAAACTGAGCCCACGTCAGGGAACCATGGGCTGGCAGTAAATGCATTTTGAAGGCTTAAACAAGAGTGCCTTTTAGTTTTCTTTTGTCTAAATATGTCTTTGTCTCATAGGAGCTGTCTTTCATCATAATTTTAGCCGGAATCGCCACTTCACTAGCGCAGATATACATCAAACTTTCCAGTTTTATTCCTTTCTATGGCACGTTCTGAAGATTTTAATAGAGGGTTATGTTTATATATTATTCATGGCCTGATTTATAGAACATTTTATTCCCCAAACCATGGGAAACATAGGCTGTATTTCCTGATATATTCAGTATAAAAAGAAATATTCAAAATTTCCTCTGTAAAAACCTTTCACTCTAATATGGGAACAGAGAGAGACAAATGTGGCTTCATACATAGTTCACATTGATTTGTGTGCGGGAAACGTATGCAATTTAGTGCATTTGTGTTTGAAAAATGTCTTGTTTGGATATACAAACACTACGTTTTCAGAGAACTTGAAATACAAAGAATAATTGTGTTGAAATAAGTAATAAACTGGGGATGTTTTGTGACGATATCTATCTTTTAAAGTCTTTTGCACTGTAGTGACTTCCCTACTAACTATTTACCACTAGGTGGCACTATATTATTTCTTGTGAGTAGAACAAGCAGACAGATCATTCTGGCCGCACAACCAGGAGCAGGTGGAAACAGATTCTGGTTAATAATCTAAACACATACACATTATATTATCACCAGAGTAGCACACACTGACATACTACACATGTGTACAGTAAACCAAATATATTAATGAAGGTTCTCAGTCATCCAGGTGATGGTAATTCTAAGTGCTGTATCGTAGGTAACCGGATTTGTTTCAGCTTCTTGGAGACGTTTCACCTCTCATCCAAGTGAGACTAACTAACTGGAGGGGAGCTGCAGGCTTTTTAAACCTGTGTGGGAATGTCCTTACAGAGTTGTTAAGGACACGTGTGCTCTGAGTTTCAGAGTCATGAGGGCCACTTGAAGGTTGTTGACCTAATTGTCCTATCATATTAGCATTTAGCATTCTAAATTTAGTATGTCTCCAATAATACCAGCAGTTTGTCCTTTTTTTTCCCTTTTGCAGTTCAGGAAGTGGACTAAAACTGCATACAAACATGCCTACAAGTGTGTACTTAATCTGTCTTTAAGTTAATTGTAATAAGTAGGCTTGCAATCATTTGTTTGAACACACGACTGAAAAGGAAAATAAACAGTTTTAATCAGCCATAAACACTCACAACCATTAACATCACATATTTACAATCGTCATCGAACTGAGAACTTTTACATTATCTTTGAATAAATCCAGCCTCTAAGTCTAAGAGTCTCTAAGTGCTTGACAAAGCTGGATTTAATACACGCAAAGTGATCCACACATCTGCATCTTGCCAACAAATAACCTGCACAACTAAAACAAGAGACGGAAGGTTTAAAGGATAACTAGCAGACTTCACTCAAAAATGAAAAATCAGTCATGACTTACTCTCCCACATGCAGATGGAAAGTTGGCTTTGCGCAAAACTTTTCTAAGAGCTTCACAGCAACACAGAGTTGCAACATTCTCCAAAACAACTGAAGTGGATGTGGACTCTTTCAAAATGTAAAAAAAAACAACAACAACAAAACAACAATGACTGACTTTTAATTGTTGAGTGAACTTGTCCTTTAAATGTGCAAGTGTTTTAAATGACTTTAGCCTTCTATCTATTAAAGGAATCTCTGCGAGACAGATCCATAAAACAACAACAAACAGGAGAGCACGGACAATTATTGTGTGTCACACAAGCAGCTGCAGAGGTCATTGTGCTTTCCACTGCATGAAAGTCGAAAGCAAACTCATCATCTGTTATATTTCTGATTCCACATTACCGCCTCAGTAAGCCAGTGGTAATAATATATGAATCATTTACACACTACTTTATGTATTATGGTTATATCCCAAGCAAAACTTACTGTAACTATGTAAATCAACCTCGCTGCAAACCAATGGTCAGTGATCCTGATATATTTTACAGTGGTGGAATGTAACTAAATATTAAGTACTGTACAACACTAATTTAGGATACCTGCACTCTACTTGAGTATTTCCATACTACGATACTTTATGCTTCTACTCGACTTCATTTCAGACACTTAAAGGACATTTTCCTGATATTTTTCCTAAAGTAACATTTCCAATGCAGGACTTGGGGTTTTTACTAAAGTAAAAGATCTGACTATTTATTCCATCAGTGAGATTTTATCCGGCACCTTCTTGGTTGGACCGGTTTTGAATTCTCTGCCAGAAGGTGACCATATACGGAGGACATTTAAGAACTGCGTCTCCCTGTGTGACGACTTGTACGCAGAACGAAGTCCCCACGTTTTCTGCGCTGAAGTGCTGCGTGACATCGTAAAGGAGGCCACAGTTCTCTGCGATTGCGGTGGGGCTGTTGTGTACAGGCAGTGTGCTGGCAGTGAGGCCTGTGGTTTTGACCTCCAGCATCTCATGTCCAACTGTGGATGTATCCACTGGCACCACCACGTAGGCATGCTGGAAGCTCTCTCCAACAGTGCACTTGATCTCCGTAGACCAACAGTATTCCCCGAGGTCTCCTAGGGGCAGAAAATATTATTCAAGGTCAGCAGATCATTTCATGTGCGACTTTCTAGTCTATGAGAGTCAGGCATTGATGAATTGATATAAGAGAACCACTTTGGTAACACTTTAAAATAATCATTATAATAATAAATGGTAAATCTACAGTTAATTGAACTTCGGTTAATGAATATTTCAGTG
>CAEMYA010000179.1:12785676-12809076 GCA_903131615.1 Diplodus sargus | reverse complement strand
AGTATTACCAAAAAAATCAAATGCTTCAAAAGGTGTTTGTTGTAAAATTGCAGCAGATGTTAATATAATATAAAATATAATTATAATACTTTGTAAAGGGCTAAAAAATACTGTGTAGTTCATATTTAAAAACAAACAAACAAAAAGTTTAGAGGACATAATGCACCAGATAGTCAAAGTGCCCTGTTACCTTCACAAATATGTATTATTAATTTCAGAGAAATCTCAAGTATGTTGCTTGGTAATTATCATCCAACCATTCAAATTCCGAACTGTAAAATGAAGTGTTGTCCATGCCATTGTTTGTTAACAGTCAAGTAACTTTTAAATAACTATAAATAACTAACTATAAATTATTTATTAATGATGGTTATTATACTTTTACTGATAATGTAAGATAGATAGATAGATAGATAGATAGATAGATAGATAGATAAAGATTTTTTTTTTTTCTAATCTAATTTAAACATTTCTTAATGTCTTATAATGTCTTTTTAAAAGGGTAAAGGTTTTCTTTTGTCCCTGTAAATCACTTTGAATTGCCTCGTGTCTATGCTGCTATTGGCTTAATAAACCTTGCCTTGTTTGCAGTCAGGGCTCCGAGACTTTGGAATGACCTGCCAGTGGAGATAAGCGGTGCAAACTCAGCCTGGTCTTTAAAATCAATTGCATTTGGGTGTTTTAATTTGCTTGATGACATTCTGTTTGACTCTCCTTGTCTTTTCTGAGTTTCGTTTCATGCTTTTAAGCTTGTTTTATTCACTTTGTGTTAGATTTGGTTCTGTAAAGCACTTCATAGCTGTGTTGCGAAAGGTGCTGTGCTCATTATTATTATTATTATTATTATTATTATTATTATTATTATTATTATAAAATAGAGCACTAAAGTGATCATCAAGAGAGCTGTCACTAAAACAGAGTATGTATTAATGGGGGGTGTTTTGCATTTATAAAGTGATCCACAGTGCAGTCATTGCAAATGTAAGGTGATTAAAAAAGTACAAAATAGTGAAAGATTAATGTTTATGTCAATAATGAATAATAATAAATGGCAAGATAAATATATAAACATACAGGATTGTGCACGATGCTAACATAGACAGTAACTGATTCCTGTTGATAGTAAAGAAAACACAGTTATGTGATTTTGCAGCATCCTAAAATAAATTTTAAAAAGTAACTGCATGGCTCCTTACCTTCAGAGGAGTCTTTAAGCCTGATGTTACGGTTGTCCTCAAGTTCCAGTTTTTTGATGTATGTCATCCCAGTGCACTCCATCAAACAGTCCGTTTGCTGTGTCACCTTGCTGGGGAGCAGCTGCAGCAGTTTCTCCCTCTCTGAACACACAATTGCCCCTGCAGCCAGCAGCAGAGGGGCCAGTATGCCAAAAGACACCCACACAGTGAAATATCTTGACATCATGTCCAGCAGGCTATCAAAAAAACATAAAACTGATCAGTTATTTTTTGCTACAAGGTCAGATCTTGCTGTCCTTTTATGGAGTTGTTGTTTTCATTGTAGTCCAGAATCAATATCTTACTTGCGCAGCTCATAAATGGAGATTCCACTTCAGCCAGGATAAAAGCCCTGAGTGTGCATGCAAAAACTTTGAAGACTTGTCAAAAGTCACGTTGCTCTCTCCCCCACCAGTGCCTGTTTTCTGTGCTACAGTGCCAAAATCTCTTCCTCTGCTATTTTCCTCCCTCCAGCTCGTAACTCATGCTCTATTTACTGAAGCCAATAACTACGGAAGCCCTTTAGGAAGCTTGTGATATACCGCCCAGGTGCAATTATCTTGTAAATGCCATTATCTCGGGTTTTGGGCGTTACGTAACCATAGCAAAGACATTTATCTTGTGCTAACGAATTAATTAATTACTTGTGATAAAGAGACAATTTATTATGAGAACAGGACTTTTTATTATTCAAAAAGTCGACAATAACCTTCCCACGGCTCTGTGGGACTATATGAACATTTTATGAACTTTTGCCATGTGAATATTTTACCTATTGTTTTAATATGACGAGATTTGCATTATGACTACTGCGAGGAATACGTGTCAAAAAATGCGGCAATGTAACGTTTGTTTCAACCCGGACTTTTTAGAATGAGACACTTGTGAAGCGTAGATAGTTTATAGTGTTTATTTTGACGTTTATGTTAATCCTTGACTGATATAAGAACAATGTAAGCTACTAAATAAACTTTAATCGTCCTTTCTGTGTAGAGACAGGGCAAAATTAAACAACAGACTTACATACACTAATCTTCACGGTCATGGATAAACATACGCTTGTAAGGACTTCCGTACTTATAGGCTTCCGTAGTCATAATTTAGGCGGGATATCCGACATCCTTGACGGCTAGCAAAAGGTATGTTTTTATGTTTTTCACAAACTAATATTCTTTGTTGTGTGTTGGTATTTTTTTGTGTGTGTTTTATATTTCTGTTGACTTTAATCTAAAACAAAACTTTCAAGGAAAATATTTAAGTTAAAACAAGAAACAAAATCTCTTTGTTTCAATCAACTTTATTCAAATAATTGCTAGCAAGAAATCAGTAAATTGGTACAGATGATTGAGCAGGTCATAAGCACAATAAAAACCGTTTGCATTAAATCTGAATGTATTGATTAGTTAAGTTGAGGTGATATATCACTCTAAAAAGTAAGTTCACTTGTGAAAAATACCTTCTTGAAAAGTGAATAGTGAGGTAATTTTGTGAAGACATTGACAGGCTGCATATAAACAAAAAAAAGTGTTAAAGAAATTAAACAAATTCACAACTGAGAACTGTAACCATAATGAAAAATGATATATTAGAAAAACAATTCTGAAAACTCTGCAGTTAAAGAAAAGTAAACAGACACTGAATTTTCTGAAAGCAAACATCTGTTTCTTTGCTGTGAGCTGTATAAAAGTAAAATGTGAACTGGCCATTATTTGTTTTAAAGAAACAGTTCAACCCAAAATCAAAACTACCAATACATACAAATGATTCTCTTCTCCTTGCCCTTTATATAACCAATACACAATTTAGATGTCTGCTATTAAAGTTACATTTTTGACGAGTTTGCAGGACAAACTGGTTGAAACATGAGAATGGAGCAGGGCCAATGGGCGTTGGTGGAAAAGCACGCTACAGATATTGTTCATGCAGAGAAGCTGATACAAAGCTCAAGGTGCAGGGAGTTTAGCTGGTTAGCACGATTTAAAATCCTGTTACTCTCCTTGCGAAAAATGTTCAACCCTCAAAACAGCAAGCGTTTACTTAATGTATATAATTACAATTTAACTGATTTCTAAAATATCTCAGTTTACCGTCTTTTTGCACATAAGAGAAGCCAGATTGGAGACGAGACAACTTGCCTGTGAGAGAATTTGGCTCGGGACAGCCTCACATTTTTGGAGGGAACACTGTGTAACAACAGCTTTAAATAGCACTCTGATTCATTTTAACTGGCTGTTTATCACACAAGTGTCAGTTGACCCTCATGTCCAGCACTTTCTAGCACCAAAGTTGAGTAGCATACTTGAATTTACTGACAGAAATTTGTTTTTTGGTGCCTTTTCTTTTAAGCTTAATGTTGGAAAGTGTTAATCGAACACAAATGCAGATTGTAATTTGAGACCAATAACATGTTAATCAACTAATTTGTTTCACGACAAAAATAATAACTGATCAGTTTTATACAAATATGTACTGGCACTTGCATCTTTCACTTTGGTTCGAATAGACAAAGAATAATTCAAAGCTGAGGAGCCTCTGTTTTGGTTCCCACGCTTAGTTTTGCATACACAGTTGAAGGATCTAAGATAGAGCCAAAAACTAGAGAGAAATAGTCTACACAATTAACATAACTGTTTGTGTGAGAGAGGACAGGCCTGTGTATATTAATGGTTTTGTGTTTGCACCAGGTGGCTCACAGTTGTCACATGCTGAGGATGATAAGTCAAGACGTTACTCCTCGCTGGGCAGCTGGATGTTGGAATGTCCACAGCCGCAGCTGCTGGTAAGCTGCACGGAGGAAATGACGACGGTGCTGGACTCATCCATGTAGACGACAGGCACTGTCTTGTGGGAGGTGGGACTGCAACATGGCACCGGGACCTGGTAAAGGACAAAGACAGAAGGAATCAGGCAAGGTAGCACAGTTTGATATCCAGATAAAATTCAAATCTAGAGTAGTGGGCAATTTGCATCGTTGCACTACAGCACAACAGGCCCTGTGACCAACCATTAAGTTCCAGTTTCGGTCCTCGAGGGGAAAAGTTTGGGCCCCCCTGGTCTTAGGTATAAAGTTTAGTTTATTTGAGAATCATTTTAATGAAGACAAACTAGTTAACTGATAGACAATTTCAACTGAAAGCAGAAATGCAAACATTTGTTGTATGCTTTGGATGGGGTGTTATATTAAAGGGTAGATACACACAAAATGATATTAAAAAGTGCAATATGTAAGAATTGGTCACGTGACTATACATAACCCAGGGTCGTATATCACCAGGGTAACCACTAACTGCTGCTAACTGTAGCTGCTTTTAATGGATTAGCTCAGTTAGCTGTGTAGCTGGCAGTATGGACTGGGAGCTCTGAGACCAGGGGAGTGCCACTGTTAACACTGCTGGCCCGGGAGCTTTGGATCAGGACCGGCCAGGCTCGTTGGTTAGCATGCTTCAGTAGATTTTCTCTGCAATATCACAGTTATTTTATTTTGAATACATTTTGGAATGGTTTAAGTTCAAATGCTCACTTAGGTTTTCAATAAAATATGTGCAAATTCATTATATAAGTATATTTTAATTTTTACTTACTTGATATAAATAGGGAACTCCTTCACATTTGGTTTAAGAAGAAAAAATTGCCCTTTGTACCCACCCTCATCTTTACAAGTAATTTCACCAAGTTGATATGCCCGCATATCCTTTTTCATGAAACAGAGATCATTTCTGGCTGAACAACTCTGGATATTGTATTGGCAGGAGAGCTTATCTATTGGCAGCTATTTCAGCTCCAGGATAGGCCAAAGTAAACTGCATGCTGTTTGAAGCGGAAAGACACTTGTGCAGTGCTTCTTTACTCTACTACATTTATTTCACAGATGTAGTTACTTGTTGCTTTGCAGACTGAGAGATCTGACTAACAAAACATGTGATACCCAACAGTATCTATGATCCTGGTTACACATAAATAGATTATAATCCAGTACTGACAGAGATCATTCTGCTGCATAATGAGTACTGTTGACACTTTAACTCACTAATATTTCATTCAAGAGTTTTACTTAATTAAGTACTTTTCATGCATCTGACAGAAGGAAGTTTTCAGATAGATGTCTCTGCATTGTGGGAGAAATGTAAATGTAATTGTAATGTAATACCTGTGAGTCCTGGACATTGACGTCGGATGATGGACACTGCACAGTGTTCGTCTCGGGGTTGCAGGGTGCACACTGAACGACAGTGAGGCTGGTAGGATGGATCACCCAGTTGTCCCATCCCAGATCTGATGCACATAAGAATAGATTTTTACAACATGTGTCTTCTTATAGAAGTGCTTGTCAATATGCACAAACATACACATGGTTGCATACCATGCATGAAGATCTCAGAGGCGATGGAGCAGCATTTCAGGCTCATACTGTTTTCACCGTCATGTGACACAGAGTAGCCAGAGACTGCTGGACCTGGAAGGACAAAATAAAATAAAAAAAATAATAATAATTCATTAGACTGTTGAATGATGAGGCTTAGTCCCCCTGCTGGAAAAGAGTTGGATCCTCAGCAGTTTCCACACATTTTTGAGTCCACTTACTTGCAGTGTCCTTGGCTGTGTGAGCAATGTTGTTGTAGATCCTCGTCCATTGGTCTCTGACAGCATTCAGCCCACCAGCAGGCAGCTGTGGCTCAACCTGCAGGTTGAGCGAGCTGAGGAGAGCCTTCTTGATGGACTCCAAGGATTCACCCTGACACCTGAACATCACAGAGAACTCAAGTTACTTTTAAAAAGCACATACTATTACAAATGATAAAACTGAAACACATAGAAATTGAAGAAAAAAACGTTTAAAGATAATAATAAGTTATAATCAAGACATAAAAGTGCATTAGTAAGTAGCTGCTGTCTTTAATAAATGGCAGATGTGGTTTATAAATCTTTACAACACTCTTTCAATGCCCTTAATGAGCTGCAGGAGCACTTTACAGATGTTTGGCTACGATGTTGGGTGATGAAACAACTCAGCACGAACCAAATGGTCAAAGTGACCCTGAATCAAACGCATAGTTTCCCTTCAGCCTATGTGGAAGTGCCTCAGCATGCATGCAAAAAACAGATTTCCCAATGTTATCTGATAGGCAAGTCTGGGTCACTGGGGCTATTTTAAAATGTTATAACCTCAGTGACCCAACAAGCTGTTTCGTAGTTTGTTTGTTTATTTGCACATCCAAGCCAAAAAGGACAGATGTTGAAAATTATTGAATGCACCAAAGTAGTGACATTTTGAGCAAACATTAGGTTATCCTGAAACATCACTACTTTAGTGCATTAAATAATTTGGATATTTAAGACCTTTTTGTGTTTCCAAACTATTTTGGCAATCTTGAAGAAAATGGTATCACATGTTCCCTGCACTCCCAACAAAAAAAGAACATTGCACAGGCATACAAAGTCTTGAACAAACAAGTTTGATACTGACCTGTGATGTGAAACAGGAGAATTTGCAGAGGCTGCAGATTCTTGCTCTGAGGACTGCAAGACAAACGCAGTCACCACTGAAACACCCAGAAGCATCATCATGACACTGAATGTGAGAGACATGGTGGATGAGCCGGACGATCAAGCTATAGATCAGCTGGTTTAAAGTCAGACTGGCGGTGGACGAAGGCTGCAATTGGTTCTGTGCGTCTGGTTGGACAAGGAGATAGGAGTGACCAGGCAGTGATGCTGCACTAGGTATTGTTTGTCAGGGCCTGGGAAACCTGGGTTTTTATCTTCCTGTACCGCCAGCGTGTCCTTGAGATACTTAACATTGTTGTCTTGTCCCTGTGAACGAGTACGAGGAGGATGATCCAGCAGAGAGAAAGACTATAGACTGAAGACAAACACAGGAATGAGACAAGGGAGGGAGATAAAACAAAGAGAATGTATATACACTGTAAAAAAAAAATCAAGAATTTAAAGGAATCTACTAATCTTTTCCCAGTAGTATTTGTTTTACTTTAATTGAACTTAAAATGTCTTCACTTCAGAACAAAATACCTTAAATTGTTTTGACTCCAAATGATGTTTTGGATGAATGTACAGAGTTCAGTCCACCCTATGAAATAAGTTTGCAAATGAAACATGCATCAGCACATTATCAGATTTCTCAGCATGCATAGTTTGAAAGTTAAAACTTTCAACATTTGAAGTTGCGAAATCAAAAATGTACTCTTCAAAATGAAAGAATGTAAAAGGAAAGTAAATGTGTTGATAATATTATCACATTGACTAAACAGCTGTTGATTTAACTTAAAGGTGTCATATGTAAGAATTGGCCACCTTTTTTATTCATACTCAATACAAATAGGAGGCAGCATATCAAAGTAAAACGCCAACTGCTGCCAACTGTAGCTGCCTTTAACTAGTTAGCTCAGTTAGCCATGCTGCTAGTTGTCCGAACTGGGAGCTCAGAGTACCAGAGAAGTGTTTACGCTGCTAACATGGGATATTGAGACCGGGACAGGCTGTGGCAAGCTGGTTACCAACACAATACATGAACAAAACTTTTATTTCTTCATATTCTGTCTTTAATTGTAGTGAAGTTTAACCTTTTTAACCAAAATTCTCACATTTTGCACCTTTAAGGCAGCAGTTGAAACAACCCAGCATTATTTACAGTGCACAGAAGTTATGTAACATAACGACATGCATATTGATCCAATTTCTACAATTAGTTCCAGTACTTGCAAAAAAACGGAATGCATGTAGCAACCAATCCACAATTGAATCATGAAACATCAGCCAACCAGACTCGGCCAGACGGATTCTATATGAGTATAGGCTTCTGTTGATTATTCACCTGCAGTCATTGTTCAAGAATGGGAGGTTGTGGGAATAAACATAGCACAGAGCAATCATGTTTACTGCAGGTGAAGTTAATATGTGAGTGCCTAGAGCGAGTAAGCTTGGCAGCATTGATGCTTATGTGAGCCAACACGTTTTTGAGGCACGCAAGGAATGGTAACTTCAAGACCTCCAATGTGTCCTAGCTGAGGCCTAAACTGGGTCACAGCAAAACTTTCCCATGTGACCCAGAATAAACAGCGTATCTGCAAAAAGAGAGTTGCTGGTGCAGCTGATATTTTATATTGATGTATGCCTAACTGATGTCTTTTCTTCACCCTTCTCTTTTTCATTCACGTTGTCTCCCCAATGTAAGGAACACATGCCACATGTTTGGTAAATAGTCATAGTTTCCTTTCACAAGCCTGTGGTGTGGCTGCACGGACCTGGGAAGGAAACCCACCAGTAAGTGTCTGGTGGCCGGGCTTTAGCTAAGCTGGAAGAACATAGCCTGTGGTTGGTAGGAACAGCCTGCCTGATCTGAACTTGAGCGGTGCTTTGTTAGCACAAAGCAATCATGTTTACTGCAGGTGATGTTAATATGTGAGAGCCCAGAGCAAGTAAGCTTGGCAGCTTTGATGCTTGTGAGAGCCAGCAAGTTTTGGAGGCACGCAAGGAATGGTAACTTCAAGACCTCCTATGAGTCTTCGCTGAGGCTTAAACTAGTTCATGGCAAAACTTTCCCATGTGGCCCAGAATAAACAGCATATCTGCTGCAGTGGATATCAAACCATAATTCATCAACAGAGCCACATATATTCTTGGTGCAAGCTGATACAAGACTTGCAATGTTTTCTTTTGCAGCAAATACGAAAAGAGAAGATGATTCTGAAGTGAATATTTATTTCTCATTCCTGCAGATCTTGTATCTGTACTGCAGAACTCAGTGCAGGCATTAATCTGTTAGTATACTGAATATCTGTCAGATAGATCTTCATCGGCTTGGGCTGATATTAGATATGATCAAATATCAAAATAATTGTTTTCATATGCAATCTTTTCACAGGATCGAATGTCAAACAGCCGTGTGATACTTCACCTGAGAGGAACTAGTCTGACTGTGTTTTAATTACCCTGTGCCCTTTGGAGAAGCCCAACCCCCAGTTTGAGAGTCACTAAACTAAATTGGCAGAGAGATGAAAAGGTACCTTTCATCTAAGGCAGTGATTGCCAAAGTTATTCTGTCATGCCAAAAATAGTTTGAGTCCCCTACCCCAAGCAACTAAAAAAAGGATCAAGGTTTATGTGAAATAAAGGTCAGCACAATAGCACCAGAAACTCTTGTTTATTTTCTCTACATAAATCATTTTAATTTATCTACATTTTTCCTTTGGTCATTCAGGTCCCCCCTCGGTGTCTCTACACCCCCCCCAGTTTTAGGAATGACTGACCCAAGGTAACCTTTGTACTAAGAAATGCAACCCAAAGCATGTGCCCTGCAGACACAGTTGATGTCTGAAAGCCCCCAGCAAGTAAACTTGGCAGCATTGGCAGTTGTGTGAGCCAGCCAGGGTCAGAATGCATGAAAGGAATGGTAACTAAAATACTCAAATGAACACAGATCTGTGTAGCAACATCACATATCATCTCACGATCCCCCGGATTTATCTTTAATACCTATTTAGATTAGGATTGTTCTTTATTTAAATATGATTTTGATAGTTTCATTAAACAGCAACATTACATTCTAAGTAAAGGCCTAATAGGGCAATAATTGTACATGATGTCCAATGGAGTGAACAGTTATATTTTCAGTCAAGATGTACAAGAAAAAAGGTTTTCTTCCATCCTTTATCTTGTTGAAAAATATTGTATTGTAACAGGAATACCTTTTTTATGGTTGATTCATTGTGTCTGCTTTAAAATCCTTTAAAAATAACTTATATTGGCAAAAATATTATTGGCATCATGGTCAAATCATTCATAACCCTAAAGCAGTTTGTGTCCTTTCTGTCTGGGTATCATTATACAAATATGTGATAGGAATTAGTAAAAGATGTTCTACGGGTCTCAACAACACTGTGAAGATCTCAATCTCAGGTGTTTGATCATCACGAGGTCTCAACTTCTCAGTGCTGGAATGATTTAATAAATGACAGTAAATCACATTGATGCAGCATATTCCTTATGATTGATTGACTTCTGTTAAAGATTTTGGATGTGAAAAAACGGGCGGGATGGCGGATGGGAAGAAGTTTTGTGAGCTAGATTAATACATCTTTGATCTCTGTCTTTGGTCTTGGATATGGCTGATAGTATTATCAGCCATATCCTTTAGTAATGACGCACAAATACACACAGATCTGCGGCCACTGTGGGACACTGCAGCTTTTTACCTCCCATCGTGCATGAATGAGCTGAGTCCTTGAGTACTGGACGTCTCCCACAACTTCCTTGTTGTAGTGCCGATGGGAGTCTTGCTGCCTACAGCTGCTGCTGGCCACGATCACAAAGAGCCTTTATACACATATGAAGGACGGTGGAGGATCCAAGATGCAGATATTGCGCAAGCAGTCAACACAGAGGACGCTTGAAATGTTTTTCAACACAAAAAAATTAGGGGAGTTACAGTTTCTTTTTAACGACGTTCGCCTGTCATCAGTGTTCAATCTAATATGGATTAAATATGTTGCAGGATTTTGTAGCAAGATGCAGAGGCAACACTTAATAAGGCACGCAAACATGTGAGCAGTTACTAAGTATCGAAAAATTCAGAATAGCTATGATTTTAGGACTATATAGTTGACATAGTGGTGAATTAGAAGTAACTGGGAGATATTGTATTAATGAATCATTAGGTAATTGTTAGTTCATATTTATATGGGATTTGGCGAACTGACCACTTTCTTTATGAATTGTTGCGGATTAACTATGAACCAGCCTCTGACTGACCCAAACTAGTGATGACTCATTAATTAGAAATTATTATGGATGTAACGATATACAGAATTTTCCGATGTTGCGTAAAAAATGCTGTGATACCGTTGCGGGACTGTGACAATATTTACCAAACTATCACATGGTTATTTTGTTCGTAAAGCTCATGGAGAAAGGAAATCAGCACGAATGCATTCTACTCTCTCTCCTTTTCATTGTATTGATCTGTTTGAGCAGCAGATGGCGCAGTCATACTCAAGAGGACAGAGTTGCTCTCATAAGATCCATCTTCCTCTGCCTCTGATTGGTTGGATTGATTGGTGTCGGTTCTCAATGTTTGAGTCAAACTGTTAACTCACAAAAGCTCAGGAAATGTTTTCCTAATGTTTGAGTTGTAGTTACGAGCCGACCTCTTCACACGGACCTCCTCAGTTGTTTTTTCTGTGACCCTTGATTAAAGTGAAACATAATACGGAGTAGTTATGAATAACAATCATTAGTTACTAACTACCTAACCATTACTTACGTTACACTGCACCCTGAGTAGTTACCAACTAAACTAAAATGATTACTAATTACTTAACCATTAGTTACTCTTTTTGTGCACCCTCAACTAAAGTGAAATATGATACTGAGGAGTTACCAAGAAGACTCATTAATTACTCATTAATTAACCTTAAAATACTCTTTTAAGGCCCCTAAAGTAAAGTGAAACATAACACTGAACTAATAATTATTAAAGTATTGTAGTTATTAATTAATTGACTCTGTAGAAATGTTTAGTTGTGATTCAACATTATGTTTCACTTTACTTGACGATCCACAAATCCTCAATAAACAGTATATCTGCAAAAAGAGAGTTGTTGGTGCAGCTGATATTTTATATTGATGTACTAACTGATGTCTTTTCATACTGACGAGGCTAAGTAATGATTAACTAATTAGTCATTAATTGGATCTGTGTCACTTAACAAGTAAGTCAATTTAAAAGCATGTCTGTAAATTACCTGTTTATGGAGACCGAGAGAGAATACTGACGTTAATAGTTGAGTCACAACAACGACACAGATCTTGAGCTGAGGCCAACTATAACACCCTTTCAAAACAGTTGCTGCCCTTTATCAGAGCCTTCATCCGTTTATTCAACGTAGATGCTAGCCGTAGTAAGGTTTAATCCTAATCCCTTCATCTTGTTTTGTTTAGGTAATCATGAGGCCTGTCCAAGACACTTGGCTCTGCTATTCAAAGACCTTTAGCCAGTGTGTGTTGGTGATGGCTCACTGTGTGTAGCTGCAGAGAGGGGACATCCAATTACAACATTACAGCTACTGGCACCTGCGCTGCTGAGCCTGGGAAATGGAATCGTCAAGGAGATAGTGCACGCTTGCTCATATTTCTGCTTAAATTTTAAAAATGTGATGGGCAAGTTTGTGGAAAAAAAGGCCAAAGCTTCTGTAAAGGTGCAGAGGACGTGAGGGGAGGTGATGACAGAAAGGTAACGTGGCCAGGTAAGGTTCCTTTTGGCCAGTCCGGCGCTTTGTTTTTATTTTCCTACGTCCAGTAATTACAATTAATCTGTAGAATTATTTCTTGTTCTTGTTGAAATGTAAGACATTTGCTAATTCCAAAATATGTAGTGAAACAAATGAAACAATAGGAAAATACGTTATACTGTATGAAGAGGTTTATTATTGCATCATTCCCAGGGTCAGATATCTGAGATGCTCACAGTAAAGTATCTTTGTCCTTGACAGTGAAAACAGCAAAGGGTCATGGGATGTGGCTTTGGAAAATCAGAACGACAGCTGAAGAAATGTGACAGGGGTGAGGCCTTTATCAAAATGCTTCTCGCAAATACTCAACCTTTGAAATTAATGTATGTTTTATTTAAAATGATTTAACATCTTTGCTATTATTGTTTGTCATTTCAGTGAGCATCTCAGTTCCAGGTGAATATGAGTTTTATTCCATCACCTCCATACAGCTTGTGTTCAAAACAATCAGTTAAAAATGTCTAAATTTACAGTTTTTAATAACTTTTCCTATCTGCTATCATTTTTTATGCCCTCTGTAAAGCTGCCACTGGTAAGTGATGAGTGTAGATCTTACAATGGTGTATGAATGTCGTGGGAGAAGAGGATTAGTTCAGCGTGTTGGTTATGATTAAAGCACTTCCTTTTCCTCTCTCAATCTTCAGCGATCAGAGCGGCTCTGCTGATCCAGCGCTGGTACCGTCAGTATGTTGCCCGGCTGGAGATTAGACGCAGGTGCACGTGGAACATCTTCCAGTCTATTGAATATGCAGGAGAGCAAGACCAAATCAAGGTGAGAAAATCTGAAAATGTGCCCTCTTCACAGTGACAGCCAGCTTCTTTTAGCCATGCTGATGTCATTATGCTGGTCAGTCCCACACTTCGGTTGAGACTAAAATATGATAATCAATATCAACTTCTAGATTTATTGCCATCATTTGTTTTTAAACAAAGATTCTTGGTCTTCAGTGGATAAATCCTACTAATGTTGGTGATCATTTCCTCCATCACCCCCATAAGGTTGACGTGTATGTGACATATCTTCGCTAGAGTGCAGCTCGGGCAGCATTTTTCTGAACCCAGTTAAGTCATACGTCTGTCGGGCCCGATGCAGTTAATTTAAGCTGAAGTTTTTTACCTGGACAGTAACATATAGCCTCTTTATGTATAGATAACAAACCCCAACACTGAACAGGACATGTAGTCCCAAAACAGACAGTAGGTCCATCACTGCTCACTTACTTTTACTCTATTTTACAAAGTGAAATAGCCTATACTATATTGTAAGGGAAGCAAAGAAATGCCCATAGGTGTGAATTTGAGTCCATGCTGTGTGGTCACATTATACCTGATAAACTTCATCATGCTTGCAATGTCATTCTGGGCACATGTTAGCATGCTGAAATTAGCAGTAAGCTCAAAGCACGGCTGTGTCTAGCATGGCTGTAGTTAATTTGTCTTGTTTATTAATGAAATTCTGCCTTTCCGTCCTGCAGCTCTACAATTTCTTTGGTTTCCTGATGGACCACTTCACCCCAGCCAGCTGTGAAAGTAAGACTCTGAACTTTTAATTCACCGGCTTGTAGGTTTCATTAGATAACCGACAGTGAGATAATCTGAGCTCACCGGGTCTACTCCCTGCTGAGAGACGTCATATGGCTTTCAACTGACCGACTGATCCACCTCCCTTTCCTTCCGTCTCTGCCTTTATGTAGGAAACCTTATATCTCACATCTTTCGGAAGAATGAAATCTGTTGGGACACAGAATGGGAGAGGTACTTTTGCTACAAGAGCATTGAGGTGCCTGATAGCTACAGCGGCCCCCACCTGACCTTTCCCATGACCTTCTGTGGGGTGTCAAAGCTGGTGGAGGCTTTCAAGCACAAACAAGTAGGTACACAGGCGCATAAACCACTCTTTTGACGCAGAAAGCAGACAGGACGATACAAGTATCTGAAGATTGTCTTTCTCTTCTTTAGCAGTCAGTTTTTCATTCTTGTCTTTTTTTCCCAGTAGCAGCTCCATGCTCGATATGTTCTGCAGCTTCTTGGAGAGACTTGGAAACTTCTAAGAATCCTTCCAAATATCAATCAAGTCTCTGTTTGCCACACAAAGGAGGTTACCATCTGTGGTACGCAACAGCAGGCCTGTCCGGGACACATTTTACTCTATTTCCTTGCACATTGTAACAATTCAGTGTGCACTCCTGCTGTCACAAATATGACCACGTCATTTATGTCATTACAGGAGATTTACATGGTCACCTTGAAGATCTGCTGCTGATATTCTATAAGGTATTCACACATGCAAATCATATTGTTAGACAGGATTCATGTCAGGGTCTTTTTTTGTTTTTAATCAATACTTTTAACTTAACCTGGCCAGAATGGTTTGCCGTCCTCGGAGAAACCGTATGTCTTCAACGGAGACTTTGTGGATCGTGGTAAAAACTCCTTAGAAATCCTGCTCATCCTGTTTGGGTTCCTGCTGGTTTATCCAAACGACGTCCATCTGAACAGGGGAAACCACGAGGACCACATCGTTAACCTGAGGTAATCAGCCTGCTCACAGTAAGAGTACAGCGTTGGCATTGTATGTTTCTGTAAACCCTGGATATGTTAAATTTGTAAGTTTCACACAATCATATCAACATTTCTACCATACGTGTTTACATGTACATGAGCTGACTTTAATTTTCCAGCTATGTCAGTGGTAAGAAAAAGTAATATTTTGACAAGACGTGGGACAGTTTGACCAGGTTTGTTGTGACAAAACCAGTTAATATAATTTTTTTCCTAGTCCTAACATTTAACATAGCAAAACATAGTTTCAACATATCGGTGATTTGCAGAAATGTTCATTGCCAACATTAGTTAAAGTTGCATTATGTAGTTTTGGGGATGGAAGTTTAATCAGAAGAGAAAGATCTTCATTGACTTAATCAACTGAATAAACAAAATGACCTTAAAAGACAACACAGCTTCAAACTGTTTTACTTTGTTTATATGTGGCGGACCCTGCCACCTATGTAGCTTCAAATAGGGTTCTTGGACCTTATTTTCCTCTGAGAACAGCTTGTTTATTCAGTTATGGAGGAAGATAAATATTTTTGAGTTTGTATTATTATCACATTAATAATGTCAATATTAATATTCTTAGTTAAAATTCTTAGAGTTTGAATGTCTTCTCTAAAACTACGTAGTGCCTGTTTAAAGTGATGGAGTTAACTTAAGCTGCATCTCTTGTCAAACTCACATTTATTGACTTGTTCTGCATGTTTTCTAAATATTAATGTTTAAGTAAAGTTAGTGACAGTCACAATAGTGTAACCTACAGCTGATGTGTGTACTAATCTGGATATTTAATGTGTGTTTTCTCCAGATATGGCTTCACTAAAGAAGTTTTGGGAAAATATAGGGTAGGTCCTGAGTAATTTGCTTTTGCATCAATATTATATTGCTGACAGCCAAACTTCAGTATTTGGATGCTTTATTTACGAAAAGGTTGTAAAATAGTATAAGTAAGTGCTATCATGCAAATGTTGAAGTGTTGTAAAAATCTCATCAAAGTACAATATTTCCTCTACAATGTTGTGAACTAGGAGTACAAAGTGGCATCAAACAAGAGGTCAAATGAGTTCCAACCACATGCACTTCTATTTCCACCTCATTCAAGCCTGCATGTGTAAAAACAACCTTCAGATTGTAACTTTTCTCAGTCCGCCTGATGTTAGTGACCATGGCTGTTCCTTTTCACTTCAGTGAGAATCCACATTTTTTTGAGTAAAATCAGTTTGTCTGCAAGCAGAACTTTGATACACTTGATCTGACTCCCAGCGTAGTGATTAAAATGTCTGAGTTAAAGAATACTCTCTCACAAATCTCATGATAAGAACAAAACAAACAATAAATTGATCCTAATGTGCAATCGACCTCAATTGCCCTCCAGAAACACATAAATGAATCACGTATTCCTTCATCAGGATGAACACATCCACAGAAGTTTGAGTCACTCCAATATATGCTGTTATGCCGCTTAAGTACTCACAAGATAACCAGATGTGTATTCACACACAGCTAAAAAATGGTGAAAATGGTGTAACTTTACTTGCAGATGCATGGCAAGAAGATCCTGAAGCTTCTCCAAAAGATTTTCAGCTGGCTGCCTCTGGCCACAGTGATCGATCACAAGGTGCTGATCGTACACGGCGGGATCTCTGACACAACAGACCTGGACACGATAGCCAGAATGGACAGACACAAAGTAAGACAGTAGAAATGTATCTGGGGCATTTTTACAGGCAACAAACCCAGAAACGTTTTCATGATCACGATCATCAAATGCATTTAATCTGTGTGGTTTTTTTTAGTATGTGTCAGCTCTCAGGCCTCCCAAGCCGATCCATCATGCAGTCAACGGCAGTAAGGCTCAGACGATGAACAACAGGAACTGGGAGGACGTTGGTCAGGTGGAGGGCCGGCGTCGAGTGTATTCTCTGACCTACAACAGCTCAGCACCGGCTCGCAGGCACGACCTCCCGCGCCGCTCGCTCCAAAACCCTCCAGTGAGCAGTCAACTCAGCTGGTCAGTGGAGGAGGAGCTGAAAAAGAGGCGCAGATTGGCTGGGTTTGACCAGTCCTACAGAGAACTGTCAAGGTCCGACTCTGACTCAGACCCAGAGTCTGGAGAACCAACAGAGACGGATGAGCACGAGTGGAAACAAGTAAGTGATGGAAAGAATATACGATCTCAGATGTTTAACACTCAGTCCGTACAAAATGCACACAGTTCAATATTTTGTGACTTTGGCCAAATAGATCGTGGACATGTTGTGGAGCGACCCAGTGCCCCAAAATGGCTGCATACCCAACGAGGTGCGAGGCGGCGGCTGCTATTGGGGGCCCGATGTCACAGAGGAAGTGCTGGGAAGACACAACCTGCAGCTCCTCATCCGCTCCCATGAGTGCAAACAGGAAGGCTACGAGTTCTGTCACAACCGCATGGTGAGCGCAAATGTGATGTAGACGAGGTAGATCGAGCTTAAAGCTTGATACTGTTTCATGGAAGCAAGAACTTTTTGCTTTTGAATAGTGTCATCAAGAAGCACAGGTGTCTGCTGACGGTAAAAATGTGACTGTGAACTATTTCTGTTGCGTCCAGGTGCTGACGATATTTTCAGCGTCTAACTACTATGAGGTGGGCAGCAACAGAGGAGCCTACATCAGGATGGGTCCTGATCTGGTCCCACACTTCATCCAGTATCAGGCCAGCAGGACATCCAGAGAGCTCACCCTCAGACAAAGGTACAAAGAACCCAGACTGCACACAATTCAGGAAAACAATTCAGAGAACACTTTTATTTTTGTCCCAAGAACATTTTCAGCTCAGATTTAAAGGACAAAATTGTGACCAGAAGGGTTTTTGATGACACCGATTGTGTAGACATTGAGACGAATTGAGTGGTAATAAATAGGCTTTTCTGTTTCCTTTCTTCTCTCTCAGCATCGGGTGGACAGAGAGATCAGCTTTACGAGCTCTGAGGGAACAACTGTTCGTACATAAGTCAGATCTCATCAGTGCCTTCCAGGAGTTTGATCCTAACAACACAGGTACTTTGCCAGAGCGACGGTGAACAGACGATTAAGATCATCACCATCTAGTGGCAGTCTATCAGTATGAAAACAGAAGCTCTGTATATTCCCGTTTGTGTCTCAGGGATGATCTCTCTGCGGCACTGGGCCAGCGCCACGGAGCGGGTGCTGAGCCTGGGTCTGCCCTGGAGGGTGCTGCGCCCTCAGCTCGTCAGCAGCACCAAGTACGGCATGGTGGACTACCAGCAGTGGATACGGGAGCTCTCCATCACTGAGCCCAAACTAGAGGTCAGCCTTGTGCAGCCGGTGTCGGTGTGTGCTTCACTTTGTTTCTGTCCTCTCTTCCCTCCCTCGGACACACAGATTGACTTGTCTCTTCCGTCTCAGATCTCTGATAACAGCATCCTGGAGACCATGTACAAAAACCACTCCAACCTGGAAACCATCTTCCGCATCATAGACACAGATCACTCAGGTCAGTAAGCAGCTTAGCCTCGATCCCACACACCGGCTTCATGTCTAGTTTTTAGCCACACTGTTGGCGTGGCTTTATGGATGTTGGTGGATTTGTTGGCCGGTCCAAACTCAAAATATCTCAACAACTACAAGATGGTTTAGATGAAACTTTGTACAGACATTCACAATCCTGAGAGGATGAAGCTCCGGTTTGTGTTGTGTTGCCTTTCTCTACAACAAAAGTCAGAGTAATACCTCTGCATCAACACAATT
Organism: Diplodus sargus; assembly: GCA_903131615.1. Lineage (NCBI taxonomy): Eukaryota > Metazoa > Chordata > Actinopteri > Spariformes > Sparidae > Diplodus > Diplodus sargus. Next base: position 12,790,238 of record CAEMYA010000179.1, on the reverse strand, counting down.
AAGGCATTTCTATAAATGTTTGACAAACTCTCAAAGTGTTATTCGTTAAAACTTTGGAAAGTGTACAACTAAATCCACTAAATCCTCCTGCTCGGTTTCCTTCTAGGTTTGATCTCTTTCGAAGAGTTTCGTCAGACCTGGAAACTTCTGAGTTCGCATCTTCAGGTGGAGATCAGCGACAAGGCCATCGCAGACCTGGCTCAGAGCATCGACTTCAACAAGGACGGCAGCATCGATATCAATGAGTTCATGGAGGCTTTCCGGCTGGTGGACCTCTCCTCACATAACTGAAAGCCTGGAGCAGGAAGTGTAGCCGTCCCTGCTCATCTGCTGCTCAGACAGCACGAGAACTGTCTCTAATATCTCCTCTGTTTCATCTTTGTGGGTTGATTGAGTGCATTATTATTTATCCATATAAAAACTAGATCTTTTCTACCTCTTTGGCGTTTAGCTCTTCTTTTTTTTACCATTTTGTATTCAAGTTTATTTAAGAAGTTAGTGTATTTTAATGATTAGCGCGTAGCTTAATGATGACCTATTTAGATATGCATAATAAACATCAAAGACCTTTGATGTTGTGTTGTCTTTGACTTTCATGTTGGGCACATTTTTGATAATAATCTGCATAAAAAAGTTAGCAGTCAGAGGAGCCCCACTGACTTCATACATCAAAGTCTGTTTACAAGTGCTGTAGAGCACCAGAGCTTCCCTGAAGGGGGGAAAGTGTAAACAGAAAACACAGAAAACCTTCTCTCCTGAAAATGGTATTAGTCCTGAATTAATCTGAACTAACGAACTCTGGCTAATGTTGGAGTGAAGGACCTGCACATAAATGTGGACGCCAGAAAAAAAAGGAGATGGAAAAACGAGGGTGCCAGCAGGAGTTTAGACCCAAACGATGTGTGGAGGTGAGCGTGGTTGAAATTCAGCTTCAGGAGACAAGGAACTGTCTGAAAGTAACAGCGCCAGGTGAGCTGATTGTCATGTCATGTTGTTGACTGTTGACACTCATTTACTTTACTTTAATATTTCAGCAAATGTTACAAGCCAAGATGTGGCAGTAACACTTTACAATAAGGTACACAAAAATGTTAGCAGTTACTAAGAAGAGAGTAAATAATGAATCAGGAACATAAAAGTTAATGCATCGTTGAGTTATTCCTGAAAAACTGAGTGGAGGACTTTATAGTAGATAATGATGAGTTACTGGAGGACTGTGCTCTACATCATGCATCACATTTCTTCCCTGCACGTGTTTTGTATTATCCATAAGTCACTGCTTCCACTTCACGGCCACCTGTGTAATTCAGACCCTTAGCGATACGGGTGACTCGACTGCCAAGGGGATATAATCCATCCAACAGCTGCTTAATCAGTCTTTCATCCTTGTGGGGTTTTGAATCGAGGACATGAATCCTATCAACTCAAGCCCTACTTTGATGAGATGTTGGAAAAGGCTTGTCAGAAGGTAAACACAACGGACGTGACATATTCTGTATCCTGTATGCTGAAATGGCATGAAATTAGTCAAATTCAAGCAATTTCAAGGTATGTATACCAGACATTTCCAGAATCTCAATTCCCTATAACATCTCAATTTTAACTATAAATGCAATTGCATAACACATTTTTTTTTTTTACAAAATTATATAACCACAGGAATCAATGTACAGCCACTTTTAAGTTTGACCAGCTGTTCATTTTAAATGTGTGTGTTGATCATGATTATTTTAACACCACCAGACAAACACACAACTGTTGAATCATTTCATTTAAAATATTTAAAAGGATTCTTGGTTTATATGATTATATAGATAAAACACCAGATTATGTTTAAAAAAAAAATGTTTTAACCTTTAAATGTTACCCTGATAATCAAACCAAAAGAACACACTAACAGTGGTAAAAATAAAAAATAAAAACCGTGTTTCAAGAGATTTGAAGACCTTGTTTTCAATTTAAAATGAAATTTATTAATATTGTAACAACAGCATTAAAAAACAAAATACAAAGATGTATTTACAAGGTATTCAATCACAACACACGCTCATTCCCACGACTTGTTTACATGCCAGTCACATTCATAGTCTCATATCCATAATCTGATTTAACGAAAGGTGAAGCCAGCTATTATTAGACGATGTTGAGTCTCTCTATATCAGTCCAGAAAGCACAGATTAACCAGTCATTGTTGTGATGATACAGATAGAGACACAGTCCTGATAAACCTGCTGAGATGCTGATGAAGCTCTAAATTCAGATGCCCTCCGTTGATTCGACAGGCGTGTCACTTTTCAGAGCAGGAGTGTGTCGGCAGCACAGACTCAGCTCAGGATGCCTCCTCTGATGTGTCCGCTGTCACTCAGTCCGTGCTCTATGAGTTTGATGTCTTCCAGGTCATCTTTAATGACGCTGATCAAATGACTTAAACCCTCCTGCTGCTGCTTCAAATGCTGAAAGTGAGAGATAAAGAGCAAGTGTTGCAGTTAATAACAAAAAAATAAAATAAAATGCACCGCATTACACCAGATCATTTCGCAAGACACTCGCAATCTGTAGAGCGCTGTATTCAGTTAACGCTAATGCAAACAGAACATTTCCTGCTGCTGCAGCTTCACATTAAAAGCATTTAACCGGCTCTCATTCATAATTAGGCTAGTCACAGGGAACACAGTGTGGTCAGCCTGCTATCTTTCATCAGAAATGCGTCTACAGAGCAAAACAATCTTCATTTTTTTTGACTGCAGATCAGTTGAAATATTGCAGGGAGTTGTTTTACACAGTTCAGTGGAAGTAATGGAACAAGGAACAGCCTCAGATGTTAGATGAAGAGCTGCAGGTGACTCAAACTTCTCAGTGAGTCAACCAACTTTTTTAACCTTGTTGTTATCGGGCTCCCTTTTATAACTTGACTGCAGAGTAGCGGTTTTGCTTTGACAACAAAACCTCCATTATTATCTTGTTGGTCAACTCTCTTTACTCTTACTCCTGCTACTCTGTGCTGCTCCTGTGCAGAGAGACAATTTCATTTGGGAAGAAATGTCTGCAGACCGACTAAATGCTGATTTAAAAGAAAAGAAACAACAGCAGACCAACAGTTGGAAAATGATATGTAATCTGTGTACTCCTGTTTACTGTGCAAATGTGGTGACTCACTTGTTTGATTTCTCTGAGCAGGTCTGCATCAACATTGTAGCGCTCTTCTGATCTCACGGCTCCGAAGTGATTCTGCATTCGGATTTGGGACATTAGTTCATTCAACCGACCCTGAAAGAAAAGACAACGCGAGAACTGTAAAAAAATCCATTCAAGATTTCTTCTGATGTGGTCGTTTCATCTCTGACAGCTCATTTTAGGTCTTGTTTACATACTCCATGGATGAAAAGATGAGCAGTGTCAGGCTGCACGTGTTAGACACACTTGCCTTGAACTGTGTGGGGGCATTGAGCTCAGACTGAATGGTGTCCAGCTGCACCCGGAGGTGCTCCTCATCCACTTGGATGGCGTAACCACTTTTTCTCTGAATCTCCTGCTTGATCAACACCTGTCAGGAAAATAAAGAAGGATGAGGAGGAATGATAAATATGACACAGTGGTAGGGCAGTTATTTAAACTCTAGACACCAAAAACGACATTTCGTTGAACAAAGTGAGAAAGGTGAGGCAGCTACCTGCAGCACCCGGTGAGACAGATCCATCAGCTTCCTCTTGTACTGGGCGATCTTGGCCACGGTGGTCGCCTGATTCTTCTGCAGTTCACTGATGTCACTGGAGATAATCTGCAAGTCCAAATAAGTGAGTGACAACAGTTGTTAATGTGTTTAGAGTTTCTTCCCTGATAAAATGTTTTCCTTTCAGGAAGGGCAGAATGCAGAGAAGGTTTTGTTCCGCCTCTGATCTGTCAGCAGAGGAAGTAACAAAGGGAAGACAAACTCTGTATGTGAAGATAAACTGGCAGCAAGCGACAGGAGTGTGACGGTCTGATGGCGTTAACAGCCTGACAACTAAACACATCCTTCAGTCATCAAATAGAAGAGAAATTTCCCACATTTCAATCCACAGGGAATCGCTACAGGACCAAACAGTAACTTGGTATCAGGAAGTTTTTTGGCATCTTATATGAGATAAGAAATATAGACTCTATACATGGTAAAATGGCTTTTATCCCGTCTGTCCTGCTGACTATTTATAACACTTCCGCCCGAAAAACAGCGTCTATCCCAGTTCATGCAGGGGAATGACGGTGATAATGTGACAGGTGTGAACTAAAGTGTGAGAAAGGCTATGGACTCAATTTAAGGTGCGAGTGTGTGTTTTGCAAATATGTCTTTAATGCATGTTTCCTTCCTCCTTCTCTCTGTAATACTAAGCTTAAAAAAATGCTTATTTTACTATAAATGCTAAAGAAATTGTTATTCAAGTTATTCAAAACATTTTTTAACCCCGACACTTCCACCTCACCATCAATCATGGCCAGGATATCTGCGTACTCTGTCTTTGACACCACAAAACTTTTGCAAAATTCCTTTGTTGATAAAAAGAAGTCACCTTAAGCAAGTTTTT
>CAEMYA010000179.1:12767975-12785652 GCA_903131615.1 Diplodus sargus | reverse complement strand
TTTTACATTTAGAGACTAGACGAAACAGACTTACATCCACTCTGGTCTGATGCTGTTTGGTCATCTGCTCCTGAATCTGTAGCCTGCGAAGAAGCTCCTTAAAACCCACCATGGGCACCGGGATTAATCTGGAGAAAACATTAACCCGTGAGGACAAAGGCTACAAGTGTGGGGAAAATCAAAATGCATCAAGTAACTGTAGCTGCCTCTCCTTCTCCACCCTTTATAGAAATGGTTGTAGAGATGTTCGTCAGCAACTTACTTCTCAGGATCAGGGTTGTCCACCTTAGCCTGCTCCCAAATGATGGGGTCCACTCCTAGTGAGGAGAGACAACACACTCAGTTACAAATAAATCATCAACAGTTTGTTGAATTCAGCGTGAGGATGACACACACACACACACATTTACCTGCAGGAGCGTTCTGCAGCAGCTGTTTGAGCTGTGCTGGAGACAGCTCTGTGCGTGTGACCGACATGATCACTCCAATCTGTGTGAGCTGCATCTTGACGTTGGCCTGCTCCAGATAACTGAAGAGTGTGGTGGCCGGGATCCGCTTGGAGGTGCCGTTAGGAGAACGCTCCACCACGTAAACAATCACCTCGGTCCTGAGAAGACGAAGGACACATGAAGAAGACCCCAAAATGGTTAGTAATGAGGTTCTGTGATATAAATTATCCTGTGTCCTGTTTGTATTTCCTTGAATTGATCAAAACAGATACAATTTCTCATTTCCTCTGAAATGATGGTTTAACCATGTCACCAATAACTAACAATTTTAGATCGCAATAAAGTAAAGAAGTGTCTTTTTGTTGTCTTGATCGGTGAACAGTGATTTGTATCAGCCTGTACGGCTTCCAGTAATCGGTGATCAGCGCCAAAACATCTGATAAGGGCACCCTTACTATACTATAAGTATATAAATATTAAATAAAAAGGTATCAGGTTATGTGATGAGATGTTATCAAGTTATGTGATGAGATGTAATAGAAACTCACTGGTCGTTTGGCAGGGCTTTGACCCCGTCTACGTTGACAGTAAGTGTCTGGTTGCTTCCCAGAATCTTGTGCAGCGACTCCACCAGGTGCTGCTGCTGCACTCGCACATCAGCCTCCTTTTTATTGAGGAGCAGGACCACCAAACCATCCTCGTCCTTACTCACAGGGACGCAGCTGTATCCCACTGCCTGGCAAACAAAACCCAAATTAAACACTCAAATGAATCTGTCGACCCCCCCAAACACTCGGCTGGACTCTGTGCTGTACCTTGAACCTGCAGAATGGGTTCTCCTGTGTGAAGTCAACAGGTGGGTTGTTGTTGCTGTAGTAGCCCTTCCCAGTGCCCCAGTATGCCTGCAGCTGGTTCCATTTTGCTAAGATGGAGTCCCGCTCGTCTCCTAACAAGGTGGGTGCTGACAGAGCCGTGACCTGCTGGTATAGCTGGGTGGGCTGAGCCTGACCAGGCTGCTGGGCCTGCTGGCCGAACAAACCTCCTGGCAGAGGGAAAGAGGTAAAGTGACACGTCAGACCGTCCTACTACTTATATTCAAAACATCTATGTTCCAGAGGTAAAACTCCAATAAAAATTGAAGTGATTATGTTATAACAGTCTTGTATTTCTCTTTCAGCCTCACACTGTTGGATTGATCATAATGTTAAACATGAAATCAGTTACTCTCTGCTTGTTGTCGCCCTCTGCAGTGATAACAGGTGTACAGCACATTTGGTACAGTTGGTATGGAAGGCTGTGTGTAAGCCTGCTGTTTAAGTGAATCAGGAACACAGCTGGGTATCACCACTGATTCATTCTGACATGAAAGGAATTCTGCTAAAAATATTAATGTTTGCATCAGGGATTTAATTAAATTGTTACAGAGATGTGTGATGATTAAAATCTGCCATTGGAGAAAGATTGTTACGATTCTAGCACCTAATAAATGCTGTGCTGAAAGAACAAGAAGGTAATGACAGATGTAGGCCTGTGGTTTTCAACAAAGGAGGAAAAAAACAAACAAACAAAAAGAAACTGTCCTGTTTTAGACCCTTGTAGCGCTTGAATATAGATTTCTGAGTTTACAAGGTGCACTTGAAAGCACCATAAGGTTCCTGGTGGCATCCATGCACTTTAATGTAGATTTACAAGTTTATGAGGTGCACCTGAATGCACCATGAAGTCCTTGTCCCTGTGTCGTGTGTGCATGAAACTCATGTCCATAAATGACAAAAAAACAGGGCCAAGTATGAGAGTGTAGTTTGTAATCACACGACTGCTTTGGTACAAACATTCATCTGTCAGTGTGCTGGAACAAAATCTACAGACAAATGAAGACATTTACCATTTTCAAAACAGTTGATGGATGTCAGCTTTCAGGTGGCTGCCTTGTTTAGGTCATAGTCCTCTAATCTACATGTGGAGATGCTAAAACTGTTCTTGGGAAATATGAGTTCTCTCACCCTGCTGCTGCTGAGTTGCCTGGATGCCTCCAAAGCCTCCAAACCCACCCAGGCTAGTTGTTCCTAATCCAGTCCCAAATCCTGTTGCCCCAGTGGCGGTCGCAGCGCCAAGCCCAGAGGAGAACCCAAAGCCTTTGTTCTGCGTGTTACCAAACAAGCCTCCTGAAAGAGAGCAATGTGCATACACAGTGAGAAAATATCAACTACAGTAACGCCACTGAATGCCCGTAAAGTCTACAGTGTTTGGGAAATATGCTGCTGGCTTTGCAGAAGGATCAGTGCAGTGTTGGGCGATATAGACATCTTGTTTGAACACAAAGCAGAATGTGCAGCAGCGAGAAAGGTTTAGAAAACGTATTAGATTTTCATACACAACTTTATGATACTAAATCATTAAACTCTGGCTACACTTACCCCAAGTAATTAGCTACTTTTTAATGTAACAGACAGTCGTATCTCTATACTTTAACTAGTAGGAGTTTGGAAATGTTTAAGTTCTGAGCACTGCTGTACTGCTGACCTGTGGCGTTGGCAGGAGCAGAAAAGCTAAAAGTGGAACCTGGTGCAGCAGCAGTTGTTGTAGTCGTTCCAAAGCCACCAAAAGCGCCTGAGAAACAAAGCAAACCCGGACAAGTGAGAAAAAGGAGGTGACACAAAAAAAAGAGGTGAGAGGTAGATGAAAATGAGAAGAGACTACTTGACATATAGTCGAAAAGAAAATCATTCCTGAGCCTTTAAGATTAATAACTGAATTTTATTTCCATCTAGCATTCTTCTTCTTCTGTCATATAAGGAAGGTGAAGATGTACTGGGCTTTACAGGAATCAAGTGAGAAAAGTGCTTAATTCAACAATTTGTCCCCTCATGCAAATGGAAACAACGATGCACAACATTTCACGAAACGAAGCAACAAGTGAGATGAGAAATCACTGCACCACAAGATGTGAAAATGGATGAAAATGTGTGTTTAGAGACACAGACTGTACTGATTAATCAATCACAAAGGTCATCTACCTGTGCTAGCCAGGCTATTACCAAAATTGAAAACAGTGCCAGTGGTGGTTGCTGTACCAAAGCACCCCACATTAAAGCTGACTGCTGCTGGGTTGGCATTTAAACCGAACCCCCCAAAACTAAACCCACCAGCCGTGGTGTTTCCAGCTCCCAGCCCCCCAAATCCTGCAGCCAGCGGAGGCAGGCAGCAAGAAAAAGAGAATGACACGGAGTTAAATGACAAGAGGTCAGTCCTAGTATGGGCTTATAAATCATAAAAACAGTGTTCAAGTTCCTGTAAAGAGACAGGTATCACAAGACGATTCAAAGTTACATGTTTTGTACAGAACGTGTGTATCTTACCAGTGTTGGTGGAGCCAAAACTAAATCCGGTGGCTGGTGCAGCAGCAGTGGTGGTGGCAGCTGTGCCAAAACCAGGAGCTGTAAGAGCTACAAAGAGAGAGTAGACACACAACAGGCACTCAGTTGAACTTCTTCACAACTAAACACCCACCCTCATTCAGTTTAAATGCCTATGCCAACTCCACTTACAGGAGTTTACCCTTCTGATAACACATTCATGGTCTCATTATTCTTGTCCTTCTGATTCACTATGACTACCAAGAACAAAATAATAGAAATATACTCATGCATCAGATAAAAACAGATCCTTCAGGCCTTCCATTCACTCATTGCTTGTTGTGCAGACAGAGCCGACAACAGTACCAACTGAGTTTTCACAGACAGTTTATAAATGAAAAATGATAAACAATGAAATATGAAAAATACACAGCACAATGCTGACAGCACAATGACAATTGTCTATCCTGCTTATATCGTCACACAAACCAGGTGTAAAACTGGTGAACCTTTCAATGATGCCCAACTTAACGAAAGCAGCCAAGATGATTAATCGTTTTTTGTAATATGTACTCCACTACTGTATGTTATTATGTGACAAACAAAAAATGATCATAATGATGCCAAACCCACACACTGTTAAATAACTGTAGTAATATTACAAACTTAGCCCTAAAAAAATCACAGCTTCAAGTCCTGTAGTAGTGTAGTAATAGGGAGTTATAGATTGATTATTGGGGGCAAATATCAGTGATTTTTGTGTCCACGTTGCCAATAAAATAAAATAAAAAATGCAGTATGCTTGGCTCCAACGCAGCATCCTCTTTCTGTCTGTAGTCACCACTCTGGTCTCTGTCCACAACACTGTCTGACTGATTAGATGTCATGAGCAATAGCCTGTCAACACTGAATAATCTGAATCTGCAAAGTAACTATTGTGAACTAAACTGAAGTAGCATAAATTTGAAATATTCAAGTACAGTACCTCAAAATTGTAATTACATTCCATCACTGGTAAACTGACACAATTTATTTTACTGCAAATGTATATCGGTTCAAAGGAACAAGTCTCCTTGATTTCCAATAATCAGCATCGTTATTGGCCCTGAGAATAACATAATCGGTTGATCCCTATAAAGCACACCACTGTCTGACAATATTTTAGTTTATTTCAACCTGTGCTTCACCTAATCCCTAATCCTAACCAGTCGTCATCTGCTATAGTTAACCTCAATCCAATATTACTCCGACCAGTTGTTTCTGACGGCTCTGTTGGTCCCTTTTAGTGTCTTTTCCACCGTATGGGACTCATTGCAAGGAAGTTAACATAGAAGGAAGGATCACTACATCAGCGAATCTCATTTTTGGGCCAGACTGTGGTGACAGCTGTGTTGAAGACAATGGAAGATGCATAGAGAAACACACTAAAACCCAACTTATCAAACTTGTATGACCTTTGATGATGGAATGCTTCAATAAATGAAAAACATACTTCAAGGTGTAGGATAACCACAGGGTACCCACCTTCCTCAAAAGTCAGATGAGGTAGATATGTTAGGCTGAAGTGTGTTTCTCCATGCATCTCCCACTGACTTCAATACAGCTGTTACCACAGTCTGACCCAGAAGCAAGATTCAGGGTTGTTATGAGCTTTCCTTTGCCAAGTTCTTTGACAGATCCCCAGATACTTCCAGTAGAAAAGTTTAGGGAAGCAGCTGTGCATTGCTCTGAGAAAACAACCTGTCAATGCTCATCTTTAAAAGCTTTCTGAAAGATAAAAAACAAAATAGATCTACTGCTGCCACACAGGTGTGTTGGACAGTCTCACTGGTGCATCTATGACCAACACACAGCTGTGATCACTACGGGTGCCTCCTTCGGTGAGAATACTATTATCAGGACTTACTGCCGAATCCAGATGCGGCGGTGGTGGTGGTGGCGGCTGTGGGGCCAAAGCCAAATGCTGTCGGTGCGGTGGTTTTGGCACCAAATGAACCGAATGAAAACCCGGACGTGTCTTCACAACAAAACAAAAAAAATAAAGACAAGGGCTATGAGTGTAAGGTATCGTTACAGTTATCTACAATGAATTTCACAAGCAGACGTTTGTCATGAGGGAGCGATGGCTAGCTAACGTTAGTAACTAACGTTAGGTGGCTTGTGAGGAGTAGCCGTTAGCCAAAACAGCTAACCGTTAGCCATTTCAGTTCAGCGCGTACATGTACTGCTGACCTAAACTACACACACCGAACTGGAGCTACTTAATCAGCACACAGGCGACATGTTTCTGGCTTCATTCAAATGCGTCCAAATCAAATTAAAATGTCCTTACTTGCCGCTGGGTTACTCGTGGCGCCGCCAAAACTGAACGCCATGTTGACTGTCTGTCACTAGCTTCGTTCTTCTTCTCCTCCCACATTAGGCTCAACGGTTAATATCCAACAAAATGGCCCATTACCGCCACCTAGAGGCTGGACCGGAGACTGCCAGCTGCGTTCTCATGCATGTTGCATTGAAGACTCCTGATAGCTGGATTTGCAAGACCCTTTTTTAAATTATACATAATTATCAATATATTTTCAGTAGTATACTAGTAAATTATACTTGTGGGCGTTCATCCTACTGGTTCTAACTGTGATATTGTTGTTTTTTTACTTTGCATTATGACAAGTGCTCAGTGAAAATGTTCTTTTCTTTTTAGGAATTGTTTGCTGTTTAATCAGTCTATCAGAAACAGGTTTATCGACAAGTAGGTTTTCACATTTAAGGATTTTTCTTTCATTGTCATTGCTTTTAAAAAATTTTTTTGCTCAGCATGTGTGGAAAAAAAACAGAACAAAACAAAACAAAGGGTCAAGAATCTTAATAGAAAACATATTTTTATTCAATCACATTGCCACATTTGGCTTTGCAATCTGTACAGTGAACGACATCCTCTGTCCTTAGATCCTCCACTTGAGTGAGGAAAAACTTAACATATTAAATGAGGTCTTGACAGTAGTTGTTTCAGACCTATTGTTTATATATTATTTTATTTACTATATTGATTTTAGTACTTGTGAGATATCAGTACTTTTTTTTGTATTCTATATATTTTATTTTCACCCAATCATGTTGTATTATCTATTTCTGTTTAAATCTTGATTACATTTACTGCAAGATATTTTCTGTCCTAGAAGGAACAACTGTAAAGAACACAATTTTTCCCACACAGGTCAATAAAGTATTTGATTCTGTGTTGAACTGTTTTTCTTGTTTAGCGTCAGGCTCTCGAGGATGTGTTGTTAAGCTCCCTCAACACTATGTATCAAACTATATTTCTCTTGTTATGGCAGTTTTATTATGACTGTGTGCATTTTAAGTGTCATATGAAATTGTTTTTCTAACCTATTGTGTTAAAAATTGTTTCATGTTTCTATTACAGTGCGATGAAGTTGCTATTACATTGTCTGTTTCATGAGCATTTTCAGTCAGTAGCTTGATTGATCTGTACAAATCATAAAAAGTAGGAAAATTAGAGAGTTGTACTGTGTTTGAAATGAAGAGGAAGTAATATTGAACTGGTAATACTAATCAGATAGAACCAAACACTGACCTAAAAAATATGAAAGATGAGGAGACACATTTACTGAAACTACTTTATTTTTTGTGTACACAGTAAAAACAGTACTAACAGTCAACATTTCAAAACAGGCTGACAATTAGCAGAATATGTGGTTATAGCAGTAACTTCAGTACAATCTGTAATCAAAGTATGGCACAAAGAAGACCAGTGCACAGTCCACGCGGTGCTGTCTGTGTTTTGGTTTTACTGTTGTAACAAAATAATTTATCCTCGTTAACCACAAATCTAATAATGTGTAATACTGTGCTTTTTATGCATTAAAATAATGATGACACTTATGCACTCCGAATTTCTTCCATCTCCATTCATTATCTTATCATAATTGAATCACAGTATACATCAAACACAAATAGTAAAATCAAAAGAAATCTCTAAATCAAACGTGTTACAGCTTCTCCGCTATTGCTGATTATTCGAGTGCATGTAATGACGAGGTGGTGCGAAGCAACTCCTTCATCCTTGAAATATTTGAACTAAGAACAAGTGCAGTAATAAAAGCCGGCGCATCGCGGTTCAAAAGAAGTCATTCTGCAGCATGTTTATATCACATTAAATGGCACCAGACTCGAGTGAGAAAGCTGTTAAAGCTAAAAAAGCGCAGTTTGACCCTGCAAGCTATTTAGAAACTGCAGAAAGAGTTTCATGCTCAGTTTTGTTTCAGCCCAGTAGCCAGGATAGAATGTTAGCATTTAATATTTCTGCAAACCAGCGATGCATCTAAATTTGTACGTTTCACAGGCTTTCTACAAAACCTGTAATATCACATTCACATTGCGTCACATGTTTGTTAATTGGCTGTCACAGGCGGAGGGGATGGTGGCTGGCAAGCCATCGACTACAGTTCGAATATGAAATTCAATATTCATAAGTGTGAAACCACTGGATATTTAAGTCCTCAGGACAATTTCCAGCAGTATTTTGGTGATTTTTAGATATTTTTGGCAGGAAGTTGGGACCTCTGCAGCCAGGAAGGATATGGAAGAAACGTACTTAAACGTACGTAACATTGATTCTGGCTATCGGGTTGTTTGTTTTGCATCTGAAAGAAAATGATACAAACTTGAGAGCAGATTCGTTGGTACGATATATCATGATTTCACAAAATACGTAAAAACTATAAAAAAGCAAAAACAATTCTAGTAACATTAAATCTTTACAACTACGATGTTTCTTCATATTGAACCCTCATGAGTCTTGAGTTGCAATGGCTCGACACCAGACAGGATTCTCTAAAGTGTTTCTGTAGGGTGTCATATTCAGCACCAACAAAGCAATGGCATTCAGCAACAGCATCAAAAAAGCATATTTTGAAAAAACACTATTAATCACATTTTCATGTGGCCATGTTAGATAGCACAAGCAGTTACACAGGGCAAAAATACTGTCAATACATATATTCAGTAGTGTATCAATCATCGTCTCTCAGCCATTAAATCCTGTTGTGTTCAGGGCTTCAGATGGCTGATGAAAGTGTTGCTCATTATGGCACTAGAAGACATTCTACATTCACATTTACAAAAGAAAATGATTAGGCCTTCTTATTTTACAAAAAATTAAAGTATCCAAAACAAACAGTGTTCCATCTGATATTCTCTCCCATCATACACTGAGAGGAATGTGAGCAGTTCAACACATCTTACACTGCGTATATACAAAAACATGCCATACTCCGAAGCAGGCACGGTGATAAAGACCCCAGGAATCTCTCTACAGTGCACACACGGACAGAAATAATGAGCTGTGAAAATGTTTTGTAACATTTAGCTTAGGATGAAATGAAACAGTAATACTGAATTGATTGAAATGTTCTCGCAATGACAAGACATGCTGTAATCTTGGCTTCTGTCTCCTACTTTTATAATGTTTGATAGTATCTAAGCAAAGGCACCCTGAGTGTGACATGATACCTAAAAAACTCACAGTTTGTGGACTTCATTACCCTGGTCCCATCACCCTCTATGCCCTGTTACACAGTACTCAGTTGCTTAAATCTAAAGATCTAATCCAGGCAAACAGAGAAAGAGGTGTGGCCACAGCACTTCAAATCTAAGGCTTAAAAGGTGTGTTTTCTTTGTTTTGGACCATAAACAAATCTCTTTTCAGTAGAGAACCCCAGATTGTTTTTACATTTTACATTATCAGCAACTGATTTAAGAGAACAGCAAAGAGTAGCTCTTGACACACACTGTTTTCAAATGAATATCAAATTTGTGTCTGGAAATACAGCGTGCTAAACCTTGAATTTAGGTAGTTTTCATTATCTAAATTAAGTACATATTTAAGTACTTATGTTTGGGACTAAAAATCACTGTACATACCCCCTCCCCCTCCCTTCTACCCCCCCTGAGTTTGTAAAATTCCAGCCCAGTAGCCGGAATAAAATGTTGGCAATGTACGCTTCTGTGAACCACGGATAAGTTAAATCAACATTTCTACATAACATGTAATATTGAGTTCAGACTTTAAAGCAACAATATGAGACTCTTTTTACCTTAAAGTAACAGCGTCAAAATCATTTTGATGGTATAGTGTCGTGTAATAGGGTGAACAGTGTCTCTGTCTCACCACTCTGCTCCCCCGAGACATTCTTCAGTTGTGTTCGTGGCTACAAATAAAAATAAATAAAATAATCCCCTTAACCTGTGTCCTTTCTTTGTCAGCAGAATTACACAAAAAATTCTAAACTGATTTCCAAGAAACTTGGATGGAGGATGAGTCTCAAGCCAATAGACCCCATATACTTTAAGCGCAGATTCCAGGTAAATGGACGGATCGAGGACTTCTTTCCTCACTTTTTATATTATGAGGTAGAGCGTTTATTGACAGAGCAGCTTGAGAGATGACAGTCGATGGGTTGAGAGAGAGGAGGGATGACATGCAGCAAATGGCCATGGGTTGGACTCGAGCCCTGGGCCGCTGCCGTTAGGACACGTCCTCTACACATGGTTCCGCACGCTCTACCAAGTGAGTTACAGGCGAGCCCCAGGTAGTGTTTTTTTTAACATTTATATTAATTTCTCAAGGAAAAAGCACAGATCTTTATGTGAAATAAGGCGTATTTAGGTGGCTGGTAACTATGAGTTAGGAGAATTTGATGCAGATCCACATAACAATGAATGTTTTATTCGATATTGGATTAGACTTGATTGAAGACAGTTGGGCCTTGGCGGATGTATGCGTTTTAAGGACTGTCGTTCTAGTTATTATTTTTCTGGCTCTTTCATGGCTTTATTTGACAGGACAGGCTTAGCGACAGACAGCAAATTAGGGTGAGAGAGATTTAGCCTTAATACATGGCGTCCTCGCTCTACCAAGTAAGTTATCAAAGCAACTGAAAACTAGGTATTTTCAACTAGACGTCTGAATAATGTTTGTAGTGACAGAAGCAGGTGTGCCAAAACACAAGGTTTTTAAATACAGCACTGAACACAAAGAAATATAAAGTTGCAATATAAAAAATGCAATGTTTCAATCCGTGGTTTGCATAAAATGTACATTGCCAAATGTTTTTCTGCCGACCGGGCTGTTCAAAGTATAAAGCCAATACAGACAATTTTCTATGGTGGACTTTTTTTCTCCCCAAAAGAACCCAAATCCCTACTTTTAATTCTGAGGGTTGTTGATGCACAAAGCCCTCGTCTAACTATTCCTGCCCTCCTCAAGTTTGTGGGTCAACTTTTGGTGTCAAACCAATATAGGTTCCATTCTGAGGATCCTCCTTTTCCTTGGCACTGACTGGAGAGTAAGAAGTGTCGTCTTCATTGGACGTCTGTGGTGGATAGAAAACAGTATTCAACACTGATCTCAACTTACTTTACCTTTGTATGGCTATACCTCTGAACATTAAGGGTTGATGTACTATTACATGCCAATTTGCACTGCTAGTGACATTTTCACTGTTCTTAAATAGACATTTAGTATTACTATATCACGTTAATGTGTTAAAGCCAGACAGTAAGTTGACCGTCTTTCAGGAGGAGTGAGAGTCATTTGACATCATACAGAAAAATTACGTTTAAGATGCACAGGGACAATAAAAACTCAATACAGTAAAAGAGATGCTTGGACAAAACAAAGACAACATAGAAAATTAAACAAAACAAGCAAGATAACCATAAACACTTACAGCATAGAGAGGCTTGGTAAACGCAATGCGCTTAACTTCATTCTGCACAAAGACATACAGTGATAAATACATGCACAATGCCATTAGTGTGTGGTTAAACAATTAAATCAATTACACAAAAATGAACACAACGCAGGCAAATAGTGAGCTGTTAGAAAAAAAGGGTGTAGGAAGCGATGTTATACCTTCTTTTTGCGGTCCCGGATCAGGAGGACGATGAGGATTGCGAGCAGAATGCCACCCAGTCCCACAATAATGAGCGGGAAGTTGGACACGAGAGCGGCAATCAGCAGCAGCTTCTGTACTCTCGCCGCAGACGCATCATCGATCACCACACTCTGCGTATTAAAAGACAAAAGATATATTACAGAGAGCATCTCTTGTTTTCTAGTAGTGGTTTTGATCATTGTTGTATAGTGTGGTTCCTTATATATAAAATCACGGATCGAATGATATATTTGATATGAATGTTCAAAATGTAATAAAACCAGTAAAGAAATGTAACTAATAAAAATTAGTTTATGAGGTTTTTATGACATTCTCAAGCTTCCAAAGAGTGTTTTTCTTTTCACATCCAAACAAACAAAACATTTTTTTATCATTCTGATTCACTGCGTTATTGGCGCTGTGACCGATCGCTCTCTAGTCGCTCTGTACAAACAGGAACCGACAAATCCTGCATCTGAATTAAGGAAACTAGTGCCGTAACCCGCAGCGCTGCAGGTTCTTACAGAGGGAGTTTCCATTTCCATAAAAACTCAACACAGAACCTGGATGTAGTAGATCTTTAAATAAATTATTCTTTCACGTAGTAAAAATGCTGAATATGAAATATATCAGATATATATACATATATATCAGAATATATATCAGAATACAAGTGAGTGTTTCAGTATTTCACGTATTTCATGTTTCTTACCTCATTGAGGAACATGACGGGAAACACTGTCTCATTCAGGTCTCTAGTTTTCCTGTTTTGGACACAATGAACAGAGTGTGAAGCGATGGACGCAGATTTATTAGTGTTATAGATTAATAGTATTGCGCTTGTTTTTGGTTGTAGATACTCACGGGAATCCACCGATTTTGCTGATCAAGACGTTTACCTGCGCTCTCTTGTTTGCGCGCACAATCACTCCAGTGGTCTAATCACAGAAAATAAAATACAGTATTAATAATGCATAAGCGATGCATCATCCTAACAGCCCACAAAAGGAAATATATGATATATCAGTACGATAGGGATGTTGATGACTTCACTGCAGGTGATTATTGTATGTACTACTACTTATAAGCCACTAGGGGGTGAAGCAGTACTTTTTAATGCACCATGTCATTCAATTCTCACCACAGATCAATGAGATGAGTTGTTCCTACATATTTCAAAAGTGGATTGTGATGTGCCATGTGACCAACAATGTCACAGCATCAACTTAAGTGATGACTGCAGCGTAAAAAGTGTGTTCGAGGCTGCGGCATGGTGGCCTACCGGGTTCAGGTCGAGGAACGTTTGGTGGTGCTCCCTCTGAGGGGACATTCCCTTGATGGCAGACACATATTTATCTTCTGCCAGGTGAAAATGAGGGAAAGAGGCGACAACTGGAGCACCTATGTGAGGAAAAGAGAGAGAGGATTCAGAAAAGACACAATAGGAGAAGTGACAACAATAAGCTGAGTGAAGCATGGTGACTACCTCCACTGTAAATAAAAGAGTCACAACAAGTTCCCCTTTCTTAATTCTATTATAAGGTGCAGGTGTCAGCTGTGTTGTCTCTGACAACATTGCCCGTCTCTATTTATGCCTTAATGACAGAGATTCAGGAGACATTAGAGCTGCCACATGCCTCCATAACAAGGTATAACTCTTAATTTGGATAACTCAGACACCGAGTACTATTATGTCAACAGAGATCCCATCACATAGCACAGAAGCAGTGTCAGGATGACCTTGACAGTAAATGAGTTGGACATTTTCAATGTCAATTCTGTCTAATTAATATGCTTATTTGTGTCTGATCAGAAGATCTGCTCTGTAAAGGGAAACCGGCTGACAGAGTGACAACCCCACATTTGTGGACATTGTTGGGATCCACAGATGAAGTCAATCATTTTTTTGGTACTTCAAAATGGACTCAAGCTGAACTCAGTCCCCCAGAATTACCAAGGTCTGTACACCGGGGTGCAAAGACTGACCAGAGAACCAGCTTCGAGAAACTCAAGGTCAGAGTGACAGACGCCCCACTGACCAGGTTATCAAAATTCCAGCTCCCCTATTACTTTAAAGCATTATCGCCCAGCCCACAAAATAATGGTATTGGCCTGAAAATGACATTTCTGCAGGTAGTTTTCTTAATTTGACAACTGAATATGTACATTTTGAAAAGCATTGTATGTCTGCATCATCCCTTCGTAAAAAATTGTATACTTGATGTTTTAGAACTCTAATTCAAGTTTACAAAAGTTATTTTTAATATGCAACTTGGTGTACTTAAAGTATTTTTACAGTATTTTTAAAATAGATGCCATTAAGTTCAACTTTGATGTACCAAAAATAAATACACTCATTCTACAATACTCTTAGTTGTATTTCAGTGTATTTCTAAAAAGTACTTTCCATAAATTATTGTAAATTGAATGCAAGCTTAAAGTGTGTGTGTGTGTGTACTTCTTTTCATGTCCTTTGGCGTACACTTTTTGTATGTTTTTTTTAAAGTGCACTTTAATTTCAACTACTTAAAAAAAATCGATGCACATTTCAGTATCAATATCTGCACCAACCATATGTGTTGATTTGAAAAATATCAGCATTATGGATATCGGTAAAAATCTAATATCCTGCATTCCTAGAAAATGATTCTTTCATCCTAATGCCACATTTCCTGTTGTTTGATGTGTGATATAATCAGGACATCACAAACAGCAAAACACTCTGAGTCCTCAAGAGACGTGGACGAGATATTATCTGACCTCCGTGAGGACACGCAGCATGTTAATCAGGGTCAATCTTCCAAAAGAAATAAACAATAGGTACACAAATGGACCACAGCCCTGTGAGTAAAACAAATTAAGGGCTGTATTAGATATCCAGATAAAGAATCTTGTTACTCCAGCTCAGTTCCTTCCTCATATTGTGAACAGGAGACATTTCGTTGTTACAATATGTCCTTGGCCACAACTAGGAACAGTGCAGTCCACCTTTGCAAAGTCATTCTTGATGTCTGTTGTTCAATTATAATAAACGTAGTCCAGCTTGACGTGAACAATGTGTGCCGAAGCAGCAACACGGAGTGTCTGCCGGTGGCCCAGTTAGAGGTGCAGATGAAGTGGGGCAGAGGTGACAGTTTTCCTGCTCTTGTGTTTGGCAACAGACGTCTGACAAAAACACTGGACACCCGCAGTCACCTGAGAGGCTGTTCCTGTGACAACTAACAAGGTCACTGCAGCGCAAACACAGATATGTTGTGGTGTACTTACGAGCTCCATTAATCGCTGTGTTCATTCCCCAACACCTGAGCTATACTCAACCCCCTGCACGCTGTTTTAAATCCTCCTCACCTAAGTAGAATGAAATGTCTGTTGCTGGCCTCAAAATGCTTTGATTTGTTTATGAAATATTACCATGCAAACATTGCTTAACATTCATCTCAGCGCACTATGGAAACTTTTATGCAGACACTTCTCTTCTTTGTCAACACTACACTGTTCTGAAATGTGTAAAAAATGTTAAAAACTGGTTGCTCTTTACAGGGAACAATAATTGTAAAGAGATTAAGTAAACTGGGCAGTTGAAACAGGCACTAAGGTAATGTCTGGTCATATTCAAGGCCAGAGTCAGGTGACAGAGCTTACTGCCCCCTCCGCTACTGGGCGAGTCATGGTCAGATGGCGCCTGCGGTGGGGAGAGGGCTGGAGAGCTGTGTCACATGGGTCATTTAGAGGGTATTAGAGCTGGTGATAGAGAGAAGGAGTAGAAAGAGGACTAAACTGATGTAAGTATAAAAATGGTTAACAGGGCTAGGCAGGAAGCAGATAGAAGAGGGCAAGAAAAATCCAAGAATTTTAAGTAGCTTATAAATAATGGGTTTCCTGGACAGGCCAATGTCAGAGTGTAAGCACAGAGGACGCACAGCTAATCAAAAATATGTGGAATACATATATATATGAAAATGAAGAGCTGCATGTGAAAGAGCAAGGTGTGGGTGAGAAAATATTTTGCCCAAGCTGACATTTACCTTTCCGACAGGGACTGACTTTAAGAAGGCCAGTTCCCAGGCACTCTTTTGGGCTGACGCAGAAACCCTCATTGGCTGGGTTCTCCTCTTTGCTTGCCAAAACAGAGCGTGGTGGTGTGAAGCGATACGCTGGGATTCCTTTCACCTCTACATCTTTCTCAAACTCCATGTAGATTGATCTGGAGAGAAAAGCGAGAGCGTTACAGTACAAAATTAAATCAGAACAGTGTTCTTATCGATTATATCTGCTTTGTCTTAATCTGACTGTGTAATCTTTTTATTGCTTAACGTTTTAATATAACCATTTTGTCTGTCGTCAAGCCAATTACATTTTCAGATTTTCATCTCTTTTTAATCTTCCTAATGAAACAATGGCCATTAAAGGCACAACAGGTGAAATTACAGTGTCAGATCATGATCTAGAGTAGATTTTGGAGTTTGAATTTCGAGAGAAAAGCTGAAATCCTGTTGGGAGAACATCTTAGCAGTTTGGTGTTGGCGCACCTTGTACACTGGGAGTGGGGAAATCATTAAGCCTTAACTATATTTGAATGTCTGGTGTGTTTTTACAGCTTCCAAACCATCCTTATTCTATGTATCTGCAGTTGTGTACTGTTTAGGGAATCCCGACGATTCTCAGTGAGAACAAAGGAGTCCATACAGTGTCTGCCAAGTGGCTGGGAGGTTGTAGCTCTTCCCTACGCAGCCCACCAATCGTGCAACAATACTGTACAGACCTTTCCCTTGACCTTTGTGAGAGAAGCCAACTAAAAAGCCTTATGTGTTTCTTCAGTAGAACAAGACACTGAAAGACTCGGCCTTGTACTGCTGGCCATGAGAGACTGTTACGGTGTGAATTAATTTCAGATAAGCTACGCAATGATACAGCTCTTTTGGATCTAAATCCTTTCATTGTGTGCTGGCCAAAACTTGAAACACCTGATGAGATGACGTAAGATATTCTAACTCCACTTTATCTCCATAGTACTGTATCATTCTTCTGCAGAGGAAAAAAACGCTCTCTCTCTTTTATTTTTTATCCTAACCAATCAAAATCGTTTTAGGCTGCACAAAGCCCAGGATGAAGTGACGGTGCCCCTGCTAAACAGTGTCGAGGGGAGTTTGTTCTGAGGGATAATTTACACATGGAGAGGTGACCCTGGCTTTAAAATGGCCATATCTCCCCATAAGGCAAACCATTTGGAGCTTGTTTTGGAACTTCCAGCATGCTTTCAGCATGTGGGTTGCAACGCAGTGCTTCCAAGCGTTCGTAGTGTTGCATAGGCAAAACAGCCTTCGAATCTCTGTCTTTTTGTTTTGGCTGTCTTTTTGAGTGATCATATGGTAAACTGTTGGTTGTTTATGGCAAAGTCTATTTAAATCAAGTCTTTTAAATGACGGATCATCGCTAGAGGAGATATCAACATACAGCAAAAGTCAAGCTGGTATTTGAACAATGACACCTGTCCGCAATTCATCAAATTCTGAGGTTTTTTTGTGGCTCAGCTGTCAGTTACTTGACCAATGGGTCAGGACCCCATTTGGGTCACAGATGGGAATTCTAGCACTTTTTTTTATCCTCCAGTACACTTCCAGATGTCATTGAACTGAACAACATGTGTTAACACAAAGTGGTGTTGCGCTACTCTTCCAGGGCTGAACAAACTTGAGCCACACTGTCTGTGTGAAAGGTTAACACATAAGCCTTAATGGAACATTTCCTCTTCGTAAAAAAGTACAGGAAACAGGGAGGGAGTCTTCCCTTTAGTCACAATAACATGGACAGTCATGATGAAGCCACCAGGCAATGAATAAGTAGGTGAAAGTGTAAACATTTGGGAAGCCAATCAGAGTCAAAGGTACAACCGCCCCATGCGACTCCAGCAGAT